>WJFB01000110.1:0-103831 GCA_009870185.1 Pygmarrhopalites habei
GTGTTAAATGTTGTCAAATATGATGTACACACTAGCCCCTGTCGGAATTAGTTGATTGCCAAAGTCTAAGATTAAAGATTTTGCTGCGAAACTTTTTCCGATTTTCAGCCAATTCACCCCTTGTCAGCCAAATCACCCCGTTTTACGGTACATCCTTTACAAATACGCTATTATTTAATATCGTAAAATATGTAAATATTACATAAATGTAGGGATGCTTCTTATACTTCTTACCAGTAATACAATCATTACACTATGTAGAGAGCAATTTGTCAACATGATCAGCTCAGTTTACATAATATTTAAGATTATACAACAATCTCCTTGAAATATTTTATCGTTAGATTTTTTTAGCGTTTTAACTTGAAAATGCAAAGTAAGTGCATCTTACAGAGTAAAGATCTAATCTTGGTCCTCTTATATTTAATGACATAGACAATATAATGGTATTTTAGTCAGCTCTTGAGTTTTTTGTGTGTGCTGTTATGTGACAACTTCTGGTCTCTCTCACTTTGAATTTCATTGTCATCTTCTCTTTCTCTATTTGATTTCTTTTGAAATTTCTCTGAAATTCTTTGTATGATGGTCAATCAAATTATGCAATTTTTTTTTGTGAAGAGAGAATGTGGACACTGATTATTGGAATAATTTATGTGACTATAAATGATTTTCTCTCCCTTAGCAATGTCTTAGATGTCACATTACATGTCACACAAAATAGAGCCTCTAAAATTACAGAATAGCAACAGACAAGAATAAAATTGTAGTACATACACACAATAGTAGGTAATAATATGATTTACTAAATAACCACCTATATATTTAAAAAGATAATTTTTGCAGCGTGAGATGAAGACGACGAGGACAATGTGTAAAAGTGTGCAAGAATAGTATAATCATTTTCAACGTGCTAAAAAATTATTATTATTATTACGAAATAATATTCTAAATGACGATAAGACTTATCGTACTTATGAGGATAATGAGGATATACTTTTTAAGTAGTTAAATATCATGTGTAATATTACATTTAGTTGTACAATAAATTATATGGAACAAGGTGGGCAACGAACGAAACTGTTTCCCCTATATTATTATGTGTAAGATTTAATGATGATTCTCTCTGCCAACGCCAATCCAAATATTAATTAATTTATTATTTTTAATGGAAACTCAGCTGTATTCTTCAAAAAAAGGATATACGATAGGATACCTTCAATATCAGTACAGGCAGGGTGTCAAATAACTTTTTTTCAATCACACTCTTCTTATCCAAGCTGAGACAAGTTGACATTGTAAAAATGTTTTCTCTGAAAAATGCATGATTTTTTCCCGTAGAAGTGTTGAAAATATGATATTTAGCACCCTGTAAACATAGTAAACATGATTGTGTACTTGTATCAGCACGTAATTATACGTTATTATGATCTTTCTCATAAGATATCTTATTATGTAGTAGGCAACAACTGAACATTAAATAAATACAAGTATTTATTGATTTATCAAGATGACATTCAGTCCTAAAAAAGCTTTCCTTATTTAAAGTCATAGCAAAATTACATATTTTCCATCTTTGAATCAAACTTACCTTCGTTAGATTGTCTAATATTGGGGTGTGCTGAGAGTTTCCTTGGATGGAGGCATTTGAATTTTCTGAATTTTTTATCTCTGTTAATTTTTTTTTTGACGATGATATCGTCGTCATGATATTGACTCAATTATTGACTGTTGAGTGACTGAGATTATCTGAGGGTCACGGTCAAATTGATCGTATTATCCACATCAGCAACATGTAAGTTAATTTTTACTAAAACTTTATAGGAAAAGCTTTTAGAATTGATTCAATTTGGATGCTAAATAACGGGATTTTTAATAAAATTTTAATTTACAGGGACTTGAAGAATCGTGTTATGAAAAAATCTACGGAGCGGAAACAATTTAGGACGATTGTGGTGGTGAATATACACAATGACCTTTTGAATCGTGAAACCATGTCAAATCATTTTTCAAAATTTGGTACTATCCTCAAAATGAGCTTGAGTACAAAGAATGTTAACTGCATAATCAACTTTTCAAAACCAGTAATAAGACAGTACTAATGGTTGTGTAGAATTATTTTTGGTATAGGACTATCCATTGTATGATATTGTATGAATTTGTTTTTCAATTTCAGTCCGAGGCAAAAGCAGCCAAAGAACAAGGAGCTATTATTTCACAAAATTATCCTCCTGTTAAAATATTTTTCTCGGATAAAGGGTCGGATGGGACAAGGAGTATTAAACCTCTAATATCTCCAATTAGTTCTTCCATGCCTCAACCAAAGCCTCTCATGGCAATACCAATTAGTCAGCCTCCAAAATCGACTTCTCCATTTAAGGTTCAACTACCAGCTGCTCCATTTAAGATTCAACCACCAGCTTCTTCTAGTTCAACTATTACTACAAAGGCCATACCACCTCCTAAAAGAAAGGAAATTCCTCAGCTACCAGCTCCCCCAGTAGATCAACACAACTTATTTCGGTATTTTTATCCCGACACCGCAGAAGCTAAAGAAGTTTTTTCCAAAGTAGCTATGACAGCGGAAGAGAGATATCGTCTTTTGGAAGCTAGGGATAAAATCATCAGAGCAAGTTAGTATAAATAAGTAAACTATTTTATTACAAATTTTAATTGACAGTGATAAAGAATAGGTAATAACATTTTGCTATTTTCTTCCTAGGAAATCCTAAAGTAAAAGTTCGTGTAGAATTTGCAGTGAAACAAGTCGGTACATGTCGTGATATGTGTCCTGAAAAAGAGAGATACACGAGAGAAGCTCAGAGACGATTGTCATCATATGAAATGGCTGCTGGGAGGGATGGAGAGGTTGATCATCGTCTAGCAATCAAAGAATATACAAGGTATTGTACGAGAAGCAAAATAAAAACACTGAAAATTAAAAATATTTGAGAAAATTCTTAATGAATTATGTGCAAACAAACATTTTGCGTCGATAGGAGTTCAGCAGATCAGGAAGAACCATTTCCACACGAGCTTCGACCTAGTCCAACACTGCAAATGTCCCTTGCCTACATTCTACATAATATTATTCCGCGACAAGATAGACCCGGCGAAGACTTGGCAAATTGGTACAATTTTGTCTGGGACAGAACCCGAAGTATTCGTAAAGATATTACTCAGCAACAATTGTGTGACTTGGGTGCTGTAGAAATGATGGAGACGTGTGCTAGGTTCCATATTCATTGTTCTTCCCGACTTTGTGAATTGGATCGACATGCCTTTGATATGAAATTGAATGATGAGAATCTCATGAAGTGCCTTCAAAGTTTGGAACACATGTACACTGATCTCAATCTGGCTGGTATCTCTTGTCCAAATGAACCCGAATTTAGAGCTTATCAAATTTTGATGAATTTGAATGAGGGTGACATTCTTTGGTATGTATATTCTTTAAAATCAAATCTACATTTTTTTATCGTGTATATGGTGAAGTGATAGCATGTAAATAATAATTTGTTGAATACATTTGTATTTAGGGAGATTCAGCAAAAACCTAATTGGGTCCGAGAATCACCACAAGTTGAATTTGCAGTCAAAGTTCACATGGCAGTCTTTGAGAAGAATTATTGCCAATTTTTTAAACTCGTCTTGAGTGCTCCTTACTTGACTTCTTGTATCCTTCATCGGTATTTTTTTCAAGTTCGGTCCACAGCTTTAAGAACCATTTTCAAAGCCTACTCGATGCACAACAAGTCTGAAAATTATGTAAGATTAAAAATTTTTGAAGAAATACTTATGTTATGTTCTTCCATGTGCAAGTAATTAATTATAGTAATGCTTTATGTGTATTGTAGACATCCATGAGAGCAGTCCAAAGAGTCCTCGGATTTGCGGAAGATAAACGAGAATTGTTTCAATATTTTTGCGGCGCACATGGAATCCAATGTGATTTGGAAAGGGATCGAGTAAATTTGAGCAAAAAGACTTTTGACATGCCTGATTCTCCTTCCATAAGTAGAGAGTACTATTTGATAGAATCCAAGTTGTCTCAACCTGTAAGTTTTATAAAATTACCATAGTATTAAATCGCACGTTCGCACACTACGCGTTCGGAGGTCGCACACTCGAAAAAAAAGTGTGCGTAATGGAAATTTACATACCGCACACTTTTTTTTCAAGTGTGCGAACGTGCGATTTAATACTATGAAAATTACTTTTTCTTAAATATTAATGAACTAATAACAATATGAAATAGTAGGTTAACATTTTATCTTTTGAAATTATAGTTGAACGTGACACTAGGGGGGCACCTGGACGATAATCCTTACCCAAGTCATTTTCCGCATACAACTTTTGATGAGCATGGTTACTTGATTCCCGGTGAATTAGTGGGAGTTCCGGATAGAAAAGACGTTCAAAGAAAATCAATCATGTCTTCTACACAACAATATCATCATCAACAACCACAACAACAACAGCAGCAAGTTTTAAGTGGTTCTTTATTTTCTGGCCACCGTGAAAGTTTGAGCTCACAAATTACTACAACAAGTATTACAACGACTGCTATCCCTAGCATTTTTTCATTTTCCTCACATTTTCCATCATCGGTCAAAAGTACGTCCATTCATTCTGGCTTACCGACTTCCTCACCTATGGGTTTATCAATCTTTGGTGGTGGTAATATTGGTTCTTCAGCTATATCACTGCCAGCACCACCACAACAGAAATCTATAGAATATGATCCAGCTTCTAGAATTCGACAAGAAAAAGTACAAAGGACTACTGACAAAGTGTATGGACGAATTGTTGACTCGGAAATTAAGCGTATCTGTATCAATAACTGGAATAAGGCTGAATTACAAAGAAGAATTAAAGTTCAACGTCAAGAAGGGATTCATCAAAAGTCACTTGTAATTTATTCTCGGGTATGCTTTATAATTTTTATTTTATCCTTGTATATATTTGTGAAGCAATTCTTATACAGACAAATTAAATACTAATATATTTTTATTTTCAGATGGAAAATGTTGTCGTGAGAAATTACATTCAAGACATTTGGACTCGATTCCGGGCAAGAAATATTTTATTGAATAGAAAATCTGTAGAAATACTAAAGACTTTTATGGAACACAGTGTTACTAGAAGGATTCAAGACATTTGTCATGGTTCTTTAGAAGTAGCCAAGAGACAAGAGTAAGTGGATTTAATATTTAAAGTGCTTTGAAAAAAAATAATCGAATTTAGTAGTAAAATTTCTGATACTTTTAATTTATGAAGACATGATGATATAGTTCTATGCCCTTTTTCATTATTGTATAGTAAGTGATATTTGATTGTGGTGAAGAATGAATGAGTAATGATTGATTTTTATCATTGGACTGGAATGAATTGAGTTCATCACTCATATCTTTTTCTCTCCTGTTCAACTCTTGTTTCTTTCTGATTTGTGACAGATTCAATAAGCTGAGAAGGTTATCCGAGCTAATGAGACAAATTCAGGTGCGATTCTGGGTGGAGCATTGGAAGCGCTATACGAGAAAAAGTAAATTTGAGCGACAGATTCGTCGTCAGGAGAAGCTAAAAGAGCTCGAAAATTTTCCGTCCTATCAAAATACGTATTTGTCATCATCAGAAGAGATTCTTGCTTCATGGTGCGGATTTTCATTGCGAGACCAACCATCGACAGTGACGCGGATTCCAACAAGGAAAAGTCTTTCTCCTCTACAGAGTTCAACTTCTCCTCCTAGTTGGGCTTCCAAAGGAAATCCCCGTAATGATCTCTCCTTTCCATTCCATATCTTTTTCTCCCCCTTGTGTGTCTTTCTCCATACGTTATACGTAGCTCGTTATATTTCCGTAGCAGTAGATAAAGTTGTTGAGTTGGCAAGATTTCCTTATTGCTTGGTTTCTCTCTCCTTTTTTCCTCCCTGCTCTGAATCCGAACCGAGCTCACTTTAGCTTTACAAATATGATGATATTGGCTCCATTACCAATCAGTCACATATCAATACATATACTGTATATACCTATCTAATGTATATATCTGTCTCATGTGTGTGTGCGTGTGTCTTATTTCGTTCATCATCACAGGGACCAGCACCAAGTATCCCTCACAAGTCACCGGGATTCTTGAGAGGAGTCCGGATGGGGACAATGCGGAGGACCAGGGGTATCTTAATCGAGTTCGAACGCTTATTCAATTGTATGATTTCCCGTCATATAGTAATATGAGCAATACGTCAGCAGCATCCATGCTCTCCTCTTGGTGTGGTGTTGAACATTGTCCTCGAGATAATTTGCTCAACGTCACGGCAGGTAAATCTTTACACACCCCACACGCACATCCACACATAGTGTGTATATGGTATACTCTTTGTTGTTCCCCCAAAAAACAATAGGAAAACCTTTGTGATTCATGTCACCGCCTTCATCTTTTTGTTTGTTTCTATTTAGGAAATCCCCGAGAAATCAAAAAAAGACGACTTGAAAAAGAATTTGAGGACGCAGAGAGAGACGGGGATAATACTACGGACTGAGTTTATTTTTCACATTTGCATTATATATTCAAAAGAAAATGTGGACTGAGCTGAAAATATTTTTTATATATTAGTGATAATATTGCATGTTCATATATGTAAATGTTTTTAATCATTATTGACAAAAAAAAGTTTTTAAAAATGGTGTACTTATATGAATTTTATTGAATTTTTATTGTTCGGACGTTGTAGAAAAAGAAAAAGATTACATCGATCGGTGTGTTTTAAAAAAAGTATTAAATATATGTGACTCTATTTTTTGGAATAATATTTACCTGCCTTCATATTTACTTGACTTACTCGGAATGTTTTTATTATACCATAAAAGTTTTTGTCAAATTAAATAGTGTTTGGACATTTGATTGTCATCCTCATGAGAAGACGTTTTATATTCAAATTATTGATTTATTCATTTTATCCCTAAATACCGCACACACACATTGGGAATATTATTATTAAATGGAGTGTAAAACGAAAGGGGGAGAAGACAGAGTAGAAAAAAAATCACCTCAGTGTTTAATGGCTCTTATCCGTAATATGTACCTATATTATAGGAGGACAGGAGAAGGATTGTTAGAGGTCATGTGGCTATAGCTAAAATAGTAGAGGATAGAGTGGGGAAAGGTTCCATGGTTTTAATTTGTTTTTGAGAATTGTTATACGATATTATGTTCTATCTAGTGAGAATAAAGTTGAATGAGGGAGGATTAAGTAGTAGACTAGGTTAGTAGTATGGTGACTTGTGCGATGGGATAATAAACAAGTGTGGAGAGGCTATTTGGCTTCTATAGCTGGCTGATGAATGTGGATGTCAGAAACAGTTGGTCATAACTTGGGGCCAAGAAGTATGAACATTTGAGTCAGGGGCAGAGGAGTGAGAGGGAGAAAGTTGATATGTAATTAGTATGGTATAAGGGGGTAACATAGGGCTCCCGCCTGAGGAGGGGATCTAGGGTAGGAAGAGGAAAAGGACTAAGAAAGAGATGGAGAAAAGGTTATCAAATCGGATGAGAGTAGATTGGCTGGTTGGCTGCCATGGGCTGGTTGGGTCTATGGAATGGAAAGATGAGTGTATACCTCAATCAGTATAATGTCTCTCTAGAGAGATTAGAAAATATTTCTTGGCCAGAGAGTCTAGAGAGGAGAAGAGGGGGAGAGGGAGAGGGAGAAGGAAAAACAAAGAAAAATACTTTTTTTCCATTTGGTTGAAGTCTCAGCCGTGGTCCGGGGAGAACAAGAAGAGGGAGGATTGCCTCCCCTCCAAGAGTCTCAGGTGCTAGAACAAGAGATAGTTTCAACTCGTCGAAATTACTCCAGAACTACAACTGACCAGCTCGTTCCTGGCTTGGCATTACAACAACAGGGCTGCCACCCTCCTCTCTCTTTCTCCTTTTCTCATATTCTTTTCTCCTCCAGTCCTTGTTCTCTCTTCGCTCGCATCATTGACAGCATTTTATTTTATTCCACCGACTAAATTTACCCAAGCGCTAACTTTTTTCCCCTCTCATTTTTTTCTCTCTCCCATGGTTGTTGTTTTTTCTGTGTGTATTTTTTTTCTCCCTCTTTTACTTATACTTTTCAGGAGGAAGGATGGGGTAGAATTGTTGATGCATTGCAGTCTCCTCCTCCAACTCATCTCAGTTTGAGGAACGGTGGCTGTGCCACTATTGTTATGGTTATTATATCCTTGGCATAGCATCATTTGGGTGGAGCGGGTGAGAAAAGAGAAAAAAGAAAAAAACCCTCTTGTTTTTGCTCGGAAAAAAAACGTCGTCGTCATGGTCGCCATTCTGTTTTCTCCTCTTCTCAGTTAGTCTCCCGCCCTTGAGTCATCGTCATGAAAATTTTGGAGAAGCGAAGAAGAAGAGGAACCGCAACAAGGACGAAGGAAGGATGTTATGTGAGAAAATTCTATGTTCTTGTATCTCTCTCTCTCTCTCTATCTCTCTCGGTGTGTGTGTGTGTGTCTGTATCCATGGATTCATTTCCTGCCCTCTCTCTCTCTCTCTCTTGAATATCTCATCTCTTCTGCTCATCCTCTTGTGTGTTTTTTATGGATGTTCCTCCAAAATGGATTTTATTTGATTAATTCGCTTTTATGGAAGTTTGAGGTTGACGGAACAAGTGAGACTGACAATGACGGCCCCCACAGTATTCGTTCTAGCCTTCTTTCTTCACCACCACCCTTTTCCCTGTCACACACATGGATGTACACCCCGCCACGCACCATCTTCCAGCTTAAGTTTCCGAGGAACCTTTACGAGAGAGAGAAAAGATTACTTGGAATTGTGATGGCTTGTACAAGAGATGAGAGATGATTTTGTTTAATCCTTGGTATTTTTGCACTAGCACGCTGTGCATAGACTGACTCTGAAAGAGTCTCTCTCTCTCGCTGTGTGTGTCTGTGTGTGTGTCGAGAGTCTCAGAGGAAGAGAAAGAAGATGAAGAGGAAGCTGGAAGAAGGGTGGTGGCCATAAATCAAAGAATTTTAGCCGAGAAAATTATATGGAAGAGTCAATAAGTCTTACTTTTTTTCCACTATCAAAATCGACCGAGAGATAAAGAGAAAGAAGCTCTCTCTCTTTTTTCTGACTCTCCTCCTCTGTTTTTGTTTCTTTCTTGTTTGTTTATGACTGGAGGCACATCCACATCATCATGGGATCGGCAGTTAAATAGAAAAAAGTACACAGGCACACACTCGCATAAACTGTACACATGTACACATACACACACTCACTCACAAAGCACGAAGCAGCCAGAGAAGAAGATGGAAAAAAGTGAATCAACGAGAAGCACACACACACACAACTCTCCCAACAATATTGAGTGAGTGTAGTGTATGCAACAATCGATGGGGGAGAGGGTCATAAAAAAAGTCGTCATCCTCGTCATTCCTCCTCCTTCGTCAGCCTCCTCCTCCTCCTCTTTTGAGTCTAACGTAGCGTGTACAACGTACGCTTAACAGAAATAGAGAAAGAGAGAGTGAGAGTGAAAGTGGGGAAGAAGGGGAAGGAGGAAATTCACACAGATGAACCAACATGAAATATTCATGAATCTGAAGAACCCTCCCCTCTCACTCTCTCCCTCTCAACTTTCTTACCGTGTGTATGCGTATATCCCACTTGTCTATCAAATATGTGCATGGATCAACCATGACTACCTCCGTCTGTCTTTCCCACCTTTATCCAAAAACTTGAATGATGCTTTCACTCTCTCTCTCTCTGTCCACAATATTAACCCAACCAGCTAGACTCCAACCACCACCCCACCACCACCAATTATTATTGTTATTTTCATATTGTTCAATGTGGCTGAAGAGTGTATTTAAGAGTGTATTTAAGCAGAAAATTGGAGAAGGGGTAAGCGGGAGAAGGGAAGGATAAAGTATACTCGGTAAGGAGCTTGGGGTCTCCTTGTGAATAATTCCTATTATAACACTCCGTGTGTGTGGCTGTACATCCTTCTACTTGGTTTCTCCCTAGTTTACATCCTTTTCTTCTTGCCTTGGTTTCATCTTCATCGTCGCATCGTTCCGTGGTTTGTTGGAGAGGGGAGGGGTTGAGTGTAGCAATAAGAGAGAGAAAGGGAGAGTGAGAGAGGGAGGAGAAGAGTAGACAAGATATACAGTGGCACATAAACTGAAATATGAATTTGCTCATGCCAGACTAAGTAATCCTGAGCATTGCGAATTCTATTTGTTAGAAAATGAGACTGTCGCTTTGAGAGACGGTTATGTGTATTTGGCCAGGAAGCCAGGACAGGAGAGGATGCTTCTTTCTTTCTCTTTTCTCCATGCTCTCCTTACTCTCTCCTTAGTTAGTCTTATATTTCTCTTTCTCTCACAGCAATATTATTATTATTAGAGGAGGAGAGGCAGTGGCAGTAGGAGAAAAGCAAGGAAAGGAGGAGGAAGCTTAGCTGTGCAAAGAACATCATCATATTTTCTAACTCTCCGCCTTCAATCTAACGACAAAATCCAACCAGTTCAAGATTTATTATTTCACAGAATCCTTTTATTAACAACCCTCGACTTCTTTCAACTTTTTCCCGTCTCCCGTCCTCATATCCTCATCCTTTACACATTTTCTCCTTCTTCTTCTCCTTCTTCATCATAAGATGATGATGAAGGAATTCCTCGTCTCCTTTTAAATAATCTTTTTAGCTTTTCCCCCATTGAACCTCCCCCTGCGCTTCTCTTTCTTTCTCTTTTCACCCTGCATGTCTAATCTATATGAGGTACAAGGATAGACTTACACACACCCATACAACGACTCGTGAGTCTGTGGGAGAGAAAATCCTTTTTAACCTTGTTCCTAATCAAATGAAAATATCTTTTCCGGGTTTTGAGCACATTTCAATAAATTCCCCACTAGTTCTCTCTCGTCTTGTCCTATTTGTCCTCCTTCCTTCCATTCATAATTATGCAGAGTAATATAGAAAGAGAGAAGAGAGAAAGGTCTTGGAGACTTAACCCAGGGCTCCATGAATGAGAGGGAGAAGAAAGCATGTTAATTGTAATTTAATACTCTCACTTTTCCTCTACGAGTGGTGGGAGTTGAGTTTGGGACTTGAACAAAATTTTGTTCTGACTATAAGACGGGAGTATAGTACTCCCTACAGAATTTATATTGGTTTTGGTAATTATAAAGTGTAATGGGATGAGTGAGTGAATCAAAAGTAGGAGTAGGGGTAGACACAACAACACAACAGACAATGACTGGACGAAATAGAGAGATGAAGGGGAATGTCAAGGGACTCCAGTAGGTCATGTACATATTATACTGACAAAATCCGGGACCTCTTCTGCAACACAAAAGTCTTCACTATTTATTCTAACAAAATTTCGTGTCGAGTCACTCTGCGTAAATTCAATTTTTGATTACATTTTTGTACATAAATTACATGTAACTTTTAAAACTTAATAGTTAATCTGCAATTAAAACTGTAATCTTAATCGTTGACCTCCAAATTATACTTATTGATAATAAATATTATAAATTATACACTCTTTTTTATTGTCCTACTTGGTTTTGAGTTAATACCCTAACTATGGATCAATTTCTTAAGATATTAAGATCTCGGTTAAATTTTTTCATCACAAAACTAATATTTGAACTCACATTTCAAATTGGTGCACCTAGGAATAACCGAGTATAATCTTTCATCGCATTAATTACAGTCCATGTCGAGAAAAATTAACCGGATTTGAAACTTGGAGTAATAATAAGACACCATGAAAAATTTCTTGTGACATTTACTGTCCTTTCCCCTTTTCCTAACAAGAAATTCTAACAGTTCTCTCTCGTACAAACTCTGACTATAAAACAGTGCCTCCTCCTCCTCCTCGTTCCTTCCTTTTCTCCCTCTGTAGACTATAGAATTGGAACAAGGGACACGGTAGAGACAGTAAAGTGGTTCTTGGTTAGTTGCGTTGATTCAGACAATTTAGAATTCGGTTAATCTTATAAGCTCTCGAGTGGCAGAGAGAATCAAAGAGCACATAGGCTTCATCGTTAATCCAATTAAATCTATAGCAATAAATCATCATTGTTTCTAGAATCGTGACATGTATACCTACATCCACACACATCCACACACACACTCAGCAAGCCTACCGAACCCTCCACACACACACATAATCTACAGTCTCCATCTGAGAGTCCTCAGTCCTCATTCTCATTCTTATGCTCATGCAGCGTCTCTCTCCCCCTCCTCATCTACTGATCTTTGGCTGCAGGAGCTCAAGCCCTGAGCTTCATGCTCCTGATATCGGTCAGATTGAATTCATTCAATTGTGGCCCTCCTCTCCTCCTCTGACTGTGAAACAGGAGACAAGAGAGACAGAGAGAGAGAAGAGAGGGAGAAAAAAAGAGAGGATTTTTTTACTCAAGGAATTATTCAACCTTAGCTCTGATTAGCTAGTATTGCATTGCAGTATTGCATGGCATCCCGTAGCAGAGAGAGAGAGGAGAAAGAGAGCATGGAGAAACGGATCATGGAGGGGGATGGATGGGAATCTTTGTAACTAGAAGTAGTGAATAGTCACAGAGAAAATTGACAATTCAATGTGATCTTGTCGAGAATCTCTTCATCTACTCCAACTACAGTCAGTTTTCTCCTTCCACCAACTTGATATATAGAGGGAGGAGAGAGACACACATAGAGAGAGTGTGTGTAGATATTAGAACAGTGGAGACAGAGGATCCATTTGCCGAAGACACTGTGTGACACACACGCTCTAGACACTCCACGACTTTGACTTGGAAGAGAGAGAGAGAGAGAAAACTCGGATGCCTCTCTCCTTTCGCTGGTTAAGCTCATCTGTGGTCGGGACTGGGGACATAATTAAGTTTGCAACCCATGGATGAGGTAGACCCAAAAATCCTTGATTTCTCTTTCGCTTCATTCTCTTCCCTTCCTTCAATCGAGCTGAGACTGGGGCTGATGTTGGAGGAAGAGGAGATGAGATGAGAGGGAGAAAGACAAGGCAGTGTGGCAGAGATTTTGTGAATCTTCTCTCCTCTCCTCCTTTTTTTCAAGCTATATTGCTCTTCATCAGTCTTCTTGTACATCACATTGTGAAGTCATAAGTTCTTCTCTCGGATGAGAAAAGGATTCCCAGTTTTGTCTACACAAATTATTTCGGCAATTTCCTTGAAAAATTTCTCTCAGTTTATTCTATACTCGCATCGATCACAATTCTCTGTCTCTCTTTCGCTCTTCTGTCTGCTTCCCCCTCATCATCATCATCTTCATCTCTATTTCTTCTTCTCTCTCTCTCCCAGACTCTCGTCTGGTCCTGGACCCCCTAATGTACATTGTACCTCTCTCCTCCCACAGCCAACGACACATACATTCACACACACGGTAGTTACACTAGGAAGAATCCACTTCCACTTGTCTTTTTTTCCCTCCCTTTTGTGTACATATTATATTCAGCCTTTCCTCACATTTTGGAGAGAGAGAGAGTGAGACAGGATCTCAAAAAAAAGAGCTTCCCTTATTCTTTATTCTCTCCATTTACCCTATCATTATACGAATCTCGTGACTTAACCATATACTACACTACCACTAGCTCCGTGATATTATACACACGTGTGTACATTTTCCTGATCCACATCAAATAATACTCTTTTTTTCCCTCAAAAATACGTTTTTATATTTCATGTGTAAAAAATCCACACTCCACAAAAAATGAAATGGGCAATGGACATGAATTGAAAAGACTTTGGTTGGCACTAATTAAGTGTACTCATTTCAGTCTCCATTTGAGTACAAATAGAACATTGTAATGAAAGAGAAAACTAGGATTTTTGTACGTGTGAAAATTGCTCAAGTCCGACTACTCCCCATCTACTACTTGGAATAATTTGTTAATCAAGGGGAAGGAGAGAGAGAGTCTCTCTCCTTCCCCTTCCCTCTTGCACTACACAATATACACTAAAGCTTGGACTGTGAGTCAGAGAGCTAGTTCAGGATGTACACGATAATTATGGAAATGAATGGGAAGTGGAAACATTTCCCTCTTTCTTTCCCGTCCGTCAATCTCGCGTATTCCGCCATATGTACACACATACACACATTGTGTGTGACCATGTATTCCTTTGAACAACAGAATAAATGCAAAAAACTAGTGTGTGTGTGTTATGGTGGTGGTAGTAACATGGGTGCTAGAATGATAGTAATCTAGACATGTGACACGTGAGAAGTAGGGCAGGTGGTGGTGGTGTAATGTATTTTTTAAATGTGACTTTATACTCACTCCTTCATATGTATGTGTATTGTGAGCGTGTGTGTGTAAACTCAATTTAATGTTGTTATGTTGTGGTGACTTGTGAGTGTGTGTGAGAGAGGGAGGGAGGAGGGGGGAACACACTCTCACAATTCGTGCAATAAGAGAGAGAGGAGATGATGTGAATTTGTTGACAGAATATCCATAATTTATTTGATGGAGTCTCTTTGAAGTAGAGCATTATATGTGTTGTCTCTTTTCCAGGTTGGGCAATTGGGTTGTTCTCCCCATACAATTTTGTGTCTCTATCTCTATACATATAAATGTATGTATGTCATAAATATGTATGGAAAAAGGATTCTTTGGCAGGTGAAGGAGTACCTCAATGTTTAACTTGCCCACTTTGATGAATATCAACAGTGACAATGCAGAGGGATAAGACCAAGAAGCGAGAGTTACGAGTTGTGTGTGTGTGTCATATACATGTATTTATTTCATTACTTAAGTCTTCAATTAAGCTCTCATAATTCACATCACAAAATACTCTACAGTCTGGTCATCAAGAGTCAAGAGTGGAAAAGAGGGTGGGAGTCAAAAAGCAGTTGTACGTTATTTCTCTCTCTGACTGTTTCGAATAAACTAGAGAGAGAGGGAGAGCTCGGAGAGGTAGAGTTGGGCTAGTTGATTTAGTCAAATTTTGTAATACCTGTATTTAAGACTATTTGAATTTTTTAACAGTTTAGAGACTACAACAACGTTGAAACAGTTACAAGACAGCTTCAGACTACCAACTCCTCTCTTCCTCCTCTCATCCCAAAATGAAAATGTGGAGAGTGGGGGACGGGAGTTTCCCTGAATATTATACTTTGTAGCTTACAAACACTTTTCTAAGGGTCTGTATAAGTGTGCGTGTGTGCGTAGTTATATGTGTTCCCACTCCTGTTATACACTACCTGTACTATTTAATTAAATTCCAATAAATTATTCCGTTTATTTCTCTCTCCCTCACTTTCTGGGTCCCCTGTCTCTCCTCTTTCCAAGTCCAGGGAAAAAGCTTCAAACAAGGCTGGATGTGAAGGGCGGAGAAGAAGGGGTCTCCAACTTTTTTTTTGAGCTTCAATCAAAATGCCACATTTAAAATTTCGACATGAAGGCTCAGGGTACACTATTCTATTACTATCAAGAAGACAAGTGACTGTGTGTGGTTGTCTAATGGGATAAAAGGTACATATTTTGTGTCCTCCAGCTCCCTTTCATTGAAAAAAGGAAAGACATCACCGAGAAAGGAGTACATGTTACACAGACACAGTAGAAGAGAGAGAGAGAGGTGTGTGTGTGAAAGTAGATAAAATAGGTTGCATAAGTTGAGTTTAATTTGTTTAGATGAATGGGAATAATGTTTGCCTAGAGTCAAAAAAGACTGGCTTGTGGATTTTGACGGGAGGAGCCAGTCACGGGAAACGGCATGGCCCAACTTGTTCTCTCTGATGGGATGCGAATGTCATACAGTGAGAAGAAAGAAGGAGAAGAAGAGTTAACGGAAAGATGAAGGAGAGAGAGGGAGAAAAAGGATCAAGGGAAAATGAAAGAGAAAAGGCTTCTGGCTGTTGGCTAAAATATATTCATAAAATTCAAATTTCTTACATGTAATTTTATTACGCCTGGGTCATTGGCGGCCTGTATCCCAAGCTTCAAGCTAGTCTCTCTCTGTCTCCTTTTCTCCATTTTCCTCCTCCTTTTGCTCCTATGCTTGTATACACATATATTATTTAATTTACGTAGACTCTATCTCCTATTTTTCACTCACTCTCTCTCTCTCTCTCTTTCTCATTCAGTGTACATACACATTTCTCAAAACGGAGCAGTCCCTGCTACATAGCACAACAACTGGGAATTACAGCTCTCCATGGAATTCCAAGGATATTCCTCATACACATTCACACACACACTTTTTAGTCTGTTAGAACGGAGCCTGACTTCAGCCAGCAGAGGATAAGAAGAAATGAAAACTCAAGTTTGAAAGGAGGAGGATGATCCAAAAGTTCCAAAAATGAAGAGAAGAGACAAAAACGCAAAGTGGGGGGACGAAAAAAAAGAGGAGAGTAGAGTAATGTATGGAAGGAAGAAGGAACCAACCAAAAAAACCCGAGAGTCTCTCTCTCTCTCTCTTCCTCTCTTCTTCTTCCTTGCCTTGCCTTGGCTTTGGGTTTGGCTGAGTTGCTCCTCTCTTGCTAAATTCAAAGCCAGAGCCCGGAGGAAAAAAAACTATTGACAGGAGATGAGAGGAGCATTGGAGCGAGTCAAAGGGAACTTAATCAAAGTTGAATAACTTGACAAATTATTGGCATGCAAAAGAAGACGAAGGGGAAAAAATCAGTTTTTGACAAAATAAAATCCTCCTCCTTCTCCCATTCCACTCCTCCTCCTCCTCCCCCTTTTCTCTCTTTGAACATTTTGAATTTTTGATACTTCATCCACACGCACTGTTCCCTTTCCTTTCTCAAGTCACGTCCCTCCTCCTCCTTTCTATAATCTGTGTATGTATGAATATAATCCCTGATTAAATATTGTTTTGCGTCATTAGAAAATTTTCGGGAGGGGGAGGAGGAGGAGGAGAGGAAGAGAAGGGGTGAGAACGACGTAAAATGCAGAGTGTACAAAAACACTAATAATATGTAATAATATTTTTGCTAGCTTTGATCAACGAGGAGGGGAAAGTTGGGGAGTAATAAAAAGTGCCATTTTCGGATGGGTGAAATGACCTGGACCCCTGAAGGATATAATTATATACATACAGGCACACATAACACCAGACTTGGAGGAGAACAGGATAAAGTGTATGGGAGTCAAAAATGAGAGAGGGGGAAAAAACTATGGACCTCAAAATGTTCAGTACACACACACACAGCATAGATAGGGAAAAACCTTTGCTTTTTGGAGTACACGGTGTGTGTGTGTGTGTGAGAGAGAGAGGTTGATCGAGGAAAAAGGGGCAAAGCGCGGGTTTGAGGAAGAACGGCAGTTGTGCTTCAGCATTGGATGGGTGAGCATGTACAATTTTGTCTCTCTGTCCTGGGAACAACATGAGAAAGTCTCAGACGACGAAGAATATTATTACACTGTCGAAATTCCTGTTCCATCCACCTCCAGTCCATATGTACTCCATCAGACTCTCTTCACAAGGAAAATAATATGAGAAAAAAAGTGAAAATCTTTTGCACTTCTCGTCCTCCTCCTCGACTTGGTCTTGTTCTTCTACTTCATTTTCTTATTTATCTCCTCAGTTGATCCTTGAGCTTCGGATATTTTTTTCTCCCCACATCGTCTCCTTCTTGTTGTTGTTGTGTTGAGTTGGGTCGTCCACATTGTCGTCGTCCGTGTCGTGTGTTCTATCTCTTGTACCTCCTCTGTAGTGGTGTCTCCTCTTCTACACTCTCTTTTATATATAATTTTTTGGTGATGATGCCAAGTGTTATTTGATTTGGTGAAAAATCAGCAAGTAAACGACACGGTGGAATATACTGTATACACAAGAAAAAAAACGGGAGAAGGAGAGTGAATAAAAAACGGAGAAGATATATATCTAGAGAGAGAGAGAGAGGAAAGAAATATATATGTATTTATATATACATGAAATAGAGAGGACGACGTAATGTGATAGTTTTATACAGTTTGAGAGTGTACAGGGCTAAAGTGGAAATTACATGTTACAACCAGGAATAATGGAAATTAACAATTTAAGTAATTTCCTCACTCTCGCCACAGTAATCTCTAGTTTTTGTCTGTTCACATGTGCGGGAGCCGGACGAATGTTTGGTGAGTTTAATTTTATTATTATTAGGCTAGTCAAGTGGTCCTTGTAATTCTTTCAATGTAGTCTCTTCCCCCTCTTCTCCTCCTCCTTTTTTCCATCTCATTTACAACTCTATCGTATAATTATTTAGACAAGGATTTTGTGCCCAGTCTCCTCTATCGGAATTAGAGTGACTAACTGGTAAAAAATGAGGGAAGGAGAAGGGTAGAACAAAAAATTTCCCACCATTTTTCTCCGTAAATATTTGGAGGAGATTAAATGGGATTAGACGATCAGAGAAAGAGTGGAAGGATGAGGATGAGGATGAGGAGAAGAGTGAGGCCCTCCTCACTCTTCCACCTCCTCCTTAGATTGTCTAGAAATAAATAATTGTGTGTGTAAAGGAAAGGTTGAGGTATTGTCGTAGATTTTTGGAAGGAAGGGAATGTAATCCATAATGTAGTTTTTAATATACACACACATATATGTAGAGCCCCCCCTCCTATTATTTACAAGAATAAAAAAAATTGACAAGGAAAAAAAATTTCAAATTTTGATTTATTGTTGATTTTGTTTCCTTCGTCAGTACACACACACACAAGCACAGGCACACGTATAAGTAGAATGTACATAGAGAATGGAGAATAGGCTGGGGAATTGTATGGCTAAATAAATTTGAAATATAAAAAAAAAATTTCGTTGATACATTTTTCCATTCCCCAGAAAAATACACAATTACCTGAACACTGATCAAATTGCAAATGGATGATGGGGTCTTGGATGACGATTTTTGTGAACAATATAAAATAGGGCGAGTGAAGAGAAGAATAAATAGGGAGAAAATGTACATTATAACTGGGAAGACGGTTTATTGAGGTTAAATATTGAATGAGTCAGGGATAGGAGGAGGAGGAGTTCATGAGGATACGGGCAATATATGTTATGTGAGTGAAGAGTTGGGTTGGAATGGGACGAAGAGAGGAGGCAAAGGGGTTTTTTTATACCACAAGATTTTCTCGAGCTAGGTTGAGTTGAATTGAGTTTGAACGTAAACAAAGCATTGGGATATTGAGTTTGACTTTGGTGTGTTTCCACGATCCTGCAAAGAGTGTACATGTATGGGAGAAAAATAGGTGGAATCGAATAGACGAACAAGAAGAAGAAGAAAAAGATAGAGGATTGACAAGAGTAAACATAAGATTGAGAGAGAGAGAGACTCTCTTGGTTTGGTGGGACTGGGTGTGTGAGTGTGTTTTGTTGGTACAAAGCTAAAGCTCTGGCTAAAGTTATGGCTATAGTTATGGCTGGTTTTCCTCCCGAAATGTTCCAGAGCATCTCTCCTCGGTTTATTTGGAAGACAACTTATGGGGTCGAACAATGGGCTAAGAGACCAATGAGACAAGAAGAAGAAGAAAAAGAGGGGGAGGTGGGGGGATGTAGGGGGATGTAGGGAGGGGGAGGAGGAGGAAAAAAGCTGGAGGAGAGAGTTATAATGGCAAGAAACCTCCTATTTCATGTCACACATAGAGTCCCTTGTACGAGGACAAGTGGTGCTGGTGCTGGTGGTGGTTGGTGGGAGAGGAGATGATAAGATGATGATGCATGGAGGAAACCGTATTCCACAGTATTTTATCTCACAATCTAAATTAAATAGCCACCCATGTACAATGTCCAAATACAACTGTATTATGCATTCCTTCAAGGTATCCTCACAACTACTAGTACATGTACAAGTATAGGTAAAGTGTACTCGTGTTTTGTTCCTCCTTTGGAACAAGGGAGAGAGACGCGATGTGGTTTGGCTTCAAGATTTTTGGGACAGGAACAAGTGGGCTCACAATTATTTAGGATTCGGATGGAACATGCTCACGTTTAGTAACTTTGGTAACACACATCCACACACACACACACGAGGAGAGAGGAGAAGGACAGACAAACATAAAGCTGAGAGTAGAGAGTAGAGAGCAGATGTTAAGAGGCAAACACGGGTAGTTATATCTGTACATGGGATAGTCATAGTGTGTGTGTGTGTTCTCATGTGAATTGGGGGATATGGCCAGAAGCCAGCACAGGTGCATGACGACTCTATACATTACATTCTTCTTCTCCTCTCCTGGTATGTACAAAAGTACGGTGTA
Source organism: Pygmarrhopalites habei (assembly GCA_009870185.1). NCBI lineage: Eukaryota > Metazoa > Arthropoda > Collembola > Symphypleona > Arrhopalitidae > Pygmarrhopalites > Pygmarrhopalites habei. The sequence continues at coordinate 20,200 of WJFB01000110.1, forward strand.
GGGTGTTCGGTGTGTGTGGACTTTATCCGCTCCGATTTAGCTAAATTGGAAGGGCATGGGATGGGATGGAGCCATTGAAAGTTGAACTGCATCTTTATAATTTTTGAAGGGGCGACTCTCTAACTTAATACTTGGGACTAATATCCTCCTCTCATATTATATGATGGTGATGATGGAGGGGGAGGGGAAAAAATGAGAGTGAGACACACACACTCACTCCCTCACTGGCAGAAATACATACACTCATTTTCCCTTCCACCTTTAAAATTACTATTACTACTAGTCACTCCACCTCAATCTCTCTCTCTCCCTCTCCCTCTCCCTCTCTTTCCATCCCCTCTCCTACACACACACACAGATGTGTATATATACGCAATGAAATCCCATGAGGGGAAGTTGAAAAGATGGAAGAGATGATATGAAACTTGTACTTTTCTTATCTCTTAATGTACCCCCCTCCACCACACACACACTCGCTCCTCTCTCTCTCTCTCTTTGAGTATAAATAATAGTGTGTATATCAAACACACACAGTGGAGGGGAGCTCATAGAATCATAGAAAAAGAGGTATGAGTTGGTAGTGGGTGTAATTAGTTGTGCAGTTAAAAAATAGTAGTGTGGAGTTAATGTGCAATACTTAGTCTAATCTTATTTCCATGGCCATTCTCTCATTCAGCACACGCAATGTTATTCCCCTCCCCCATTTCTCCCTTTCACTCTCACTCTCTCTCTCCTCACTTTTCATATTCCCTTATAGTTGCCCTTATAGCTCGATTATAATTATCTTTTCTCACCCCTCTTCTTCTTCTCCTTGCCATTTCTTCTTTCATCACCGTCTCCATCTCCGTAAACTATTTCTATATATTAATTTTCTCTCCCACCTCCCCCACTCATCCACACACCAACACACACACATCTCATGATACACATGTATTAACGAAAGGGAAAACTTTACACAGGCACGTTCCTCTTCCCTCGTTCTCAAAATACTTATTATTAAATTTTTATGTATTTTCTAAATTTGAATACACATTTCTCTCTCTCTCTCTCTCTCTGTGTGTGTATTGTGTATTATAAAAAGATTCCTTTCAATTCATTTTTATCCTCTTTTCTCCGAGAGAATCTGTATAAAAGATGTTCGAATTTCATTTTTACAATTCTCCTCCACTTGTGAGCGTCACTTTCCCCTTCCCTCTCCTCACTGAACACACACACGCACACACTTTATTATATATGTCTGATGAGGCATACATTGTTGCCTCTAGAGGACAGATATCATCATCTTTGTCTCCCTGTCTCTGCCTCTGTATAGAACTATTATGGAATAGACAGGCTACAGAATGTGCAGAGAGAGAGAGTTGGGAAGGAGAAAAGATAAGAAGTGGGGGAGGGAGAGAGAGAAAGCGTTAGCATTAGTTCGCTTGTGTGTTATCACGAGAAACAAGGGGAAAAGTTTTTAGCCACCATCCTTCCCTTCTTCCCTCCTCTTCCTCCTCTGACTCTGTCTAACTCTTATCTTCTTCTAGTAATTCACCAGCCCCCACCACTCTATTTTGTACAGGATTCTCTGGCTCCCTCCATTTGTACATGTATATAAATGGAGGGAGGATGGAGAGAGAGAGAGAAAGTATTAGAATTTTGTATCTATAGTAATATTTTCATCGGAGGAGAAGGAAGAGGGAGAGACTTGGGGTTTGGAAGGCTTGGTAGATTGCAGCTTGATACGTGATTGATTGATTAGGAGAATCCTCTTAAAGGTTAATTCTGGCAGGTTCTTTCCCCTTTTCTCTATGTTCCTGCTGTAGGAACAAAATAGGGAAAGCTACACACACCCACACGTACGCACTGAATATAAGAGACAGAAGGGGAAGAAGTGAAGACAAAGAGGAAACAACAAGTAACTCTAAACTATCAATGAGCTCCTCAGGCTTACTTAGCATACAAGACTTTGTCCTCCTCCGTCTCTCTTCTTCTTGCTGAAAATCTTTCTACCCTCCTCCACCCTCTCTCCTCCTCCTCTTTTGCTTGATATTATATTATTATATAACGGCAGAGACGGAGCAGAAAACACGGAGAATCCATTTGTAAAAGAGATCGATGGGGTCAGGGGGAGAGAAATGGAGAGTGTACAGTGTAGTATACACTTTGTACTTGTGTGTGTGGCTGGGACTGTGGTCTCCATTTCACTTTCCCTCTCTCTTTCTAGTGGTGGTGGGTGGTAGCGGTGGTGTACTTTGCTCTCTGCCTCCACCTCTTCTCTCTCTCTCTTCGTCTTCTTTTTCCAATTCCCTAGAAGGTATTGTATAATCGGGGAGAATAGGCGGGAGACAGGTAGAAGAGAGAGAGAGGGGAACATTGTCAGTGAACTGCCCCCCACACACAATCATGCCATCGCCATAGTATTTTGCCATTGCTTCGCCTTTCCCGTCGTGGTTCAGCTTGTCTACGAAGGTAAAGGGAAGCCAGGGTAAGGTATGGAATGGGTCTGGCATGGCATGTTAAGAATTGTGTTCACAGTTACCACTGGTGCACATGTGTACAGTTGACAGTAGAATAGGGGGATAGAGAGAGAGGGGAGATAGAGAGAGGAACACAATGGCTTGGAATTGAGAACTCAGGTAAGAATTCACAAGATCTGAGGAGGGGATTCTATTTTTACTTTCCCTCTCCTCCTCCTCCTCCTCCGCCTCCTCCTTCTACTTCAAGGGAAGAAAAGAAAGCAGGGAAAAGCCAGTCAAGTCTGTCAGACGGGAGGATTCGGAACGAAAGAGAAAGCACAAAGATACGACTCTCTCTTCTCTTCACTTCCTTCTCCTATCTCTTCCCCTTTCTCTCTGTGTACTAAGAATTTCAATTAGAAGCTGAACAGCGCTCTGTCGGTGGGATAAGGGAAGAGGATAGAAGAGGGAGAGAGCCAAGACATGGCACATGGCCCCACACAGTCAACAGTTGAGAGTGTGTCGTGTGTACAAGAGTAGTGTCTGCTGTCTCTCTCTCTCTCTTTGTGTGTGTATGTGTTTAGTAAAAAGATGGGCGGATGAGAATAGTGAAAAAGGTAAAAAGGTACTTGGGTGTACTGAGAGAAAGAGGGAAAGAGAAAAAGGGACGGGAAGTGAGGAGTGACTAGAGTAAAAGTAAGCAGCTCTTTGAATTCTCCTCTCAATCGCCCATCTCCATTGCCTCCTAGTATTGTCGATATTCTCGATTCTCCCTCCTCCTCCGAATCTTGTCAGATTCTTCATTCATTCATTCATGTATGCGATGTAGAGAGAAAGTCGTCTAGAGAGAAGGGGAAAGGGAGAGGAGAGATAGATGTAAGACCAAGATGGTAGATGCTGCATGTAGATTTTGTTCTTCTCGTTTCTTACAACAACGTCTTGCTCTACACAATGTCAATATATTTCAAATTGATTTCCTTTCTTTTCCCTCCATCCTTTCGCTTTCTCCATTCTTTTATATATGTGTGTGTATGGTGTAGGAGGAGGAGGAGTACTCTATTTTTGACTTGATGGAGAGGGGGACTCCTTTTCCTGCTCTCTCTCTCTTTCTCTGTTGTACGCCTCCTCTTGCCCTTTAGCTTCATATCATATCATCATGATCATCTCAGCTAGGTATATACGTATATAGTAAATACACAAAGGGGATAAAGGTTTTCTCAGTTAAAAAGTTGGGAGGACGGAAAGAAGAGAGAAAGGGAGAGGGAGGGATGGCTTGTAGGGGAGGAAATTCAAAATTCAGTGGCAAAGGTAAGATCACAGTGTGGATATTATAGATGTACGGATAAAAAAAAGAGAAATAGTTTCCAACGTAAAGATACAGGGAGAAAAATTGGAGAAAGCTCCGAGCTATCCCGCTTCCACACACACACCCACTCTGTGTGTGTATGTGTGTGTGTATACAGAAGAGAGGACACGGAGATACAGTTTTGTAGTAGATACGCGGCAAAGCACATTTCTTCTTCTCAATTACCATAACGCTGCTCCACCTCTCTCTCGCTTATTATGATCACTGAGAATGCATTGCCTCTACTCCTCTATGCTTTTGCGTACATGGAGCTTTATGGTGGAGAGTAGCTACAGGAGAGAGAGATAGAGAGAGGAAACCAAAAACTCTCATCAGGAACGTCAAGTGGAGAGGTGTACGAGGGGCAGGGGGAGGAGGAGAGGGTGAACACATTATTTGTCTGAATTTTCCTGAAATAGAAATTTGTATTTATTTTCTATATTCTGGGGAAAGTCGGGGGATGTACACACACACACGCACACACATACAAGTCAAGCAGACACATCAACTGAGACCAATGAAATTGTGAAAAGTCAAAAGTTCAAGTTTCATCAAAGGAAAAAGGAGGATGAGGTAGAATCCATGATTAATTCTCGGGACACACACAGAGAAAACACAGCTGAGAGGAAAGAGCCAAACACACACACACACGCACACAGATCACATCCACGATGAGGATGGCTGGCTGATGTTTCTGAAAAGATGTCTAACATTTTGTATCCGAGTGTATCATATCATATCATTCAATCTGTCATTCTCTATCTCTTTTCACTCTGTCTAATTTGGGGATGTGTGCGTGAGTTTTTGTTGTTGGGTAGTGTATACATACATCCTCTCGCTCTCTCTCTATGTTTGTTTGTGTGTGGTGTGTGTGTGGGAGAGCTATTTGAAGTGGATATGAAATTAAATTGGAGATATTATTTTGTTTGTATAAACTATATTGTATATTTATACTGGGTTGATGATAGTGGGAGAGTGTGTATGACTGGTGTATGAATAAGGGAGGACTCTCTCTTTTTTACATACACATCTCCATCCACACATCTGCGAGTGTGTATGACTGCCTGGGAAGGGAAGGGGGAGAAAATAGAAAGAAGGTATTATAAGCACATGAATTTTAATGGGAAGAAAGGGGATTGGAAGGCTGGGAGAGAATTGAAAAATTGAAAATATGACTACACGGATACTCTTTGATTTATTTATTCATCATCCAATGGATATGGGTCTCTCTCTCTTCCTCTCCTTTTTTTGAAACATGGAGAAAGGACATGAAGATACCCGAGACATTGTTTTGTATGTGTGTAGGGAAAAGAGAAGGAGGACAGAGAGAGAGAGAGTATGGTGCATACTGTATGGATGGGAAAGTGCAAGTGAGGATGTGTACCGACACACACACATCTAGTGACATTCATGGAATGTACAATGGGATGGAACAAAAGCAAATATAGTAAATATTAAATGGACACACTTTAAAATTCATAGCGTGCATTGAGATTGAATTGAGTTTTCGAGAAAAGGAGGGAAAGCAAGTTAAGTTGAGAGACAAAAGGATTCCTTTTTTTCCTGTAGAAAAAAATTTGCTTCCCTCGTCTTCTTTCTCCAGTTCACTACAGAGTGTGTGACTAAGAGTACATACTACACACAGATCCACACACGCACAAAGAAATGCACATATACATTTCTAATGGGACGTGTGTGTGTGTGAGAGAGAGAGGATAGACTTGTAAATGTGAATATTGAGATGTTGTATACACTGGCTGTCTCAAGGGTGTTTCTCTTGTTCCCCATGTGTGTGTGTGTGTGAGTGTGTGTGAGAGCCGAGCTGTAGCTTTAGGTCAACTGTTGACATGTTCCTGGACATTTTTACAGTGCCACTTCACAACTCATATTTTATAGCTCTTCTCTCTGACTCCCCGCACAGACTTTTCTCTTGTCTCTCTGCCTCTCTGGAAGATTCCCCCAACGACAACGACAACTTTCTTTCCCTCCTCAACAAATCTTGATGATGCTTCGGCTGCTGTTACTACTTTTATATCATAAAGCGCTCTCCCATTTTCCCCCTCTCCGGGAGATATGACCAGTCCTCACAATACACAGTACATAGCTATTGTAATCAATGTGTGTATTATATATACTGGAAGTCACCCCACATGCAGCAGCTAGACAATAAAAATCTCATCATAATTCTGTCTATACCGAGAGTTACACAATACACATCATGTGCGTGTGGGACTGTGTCTTACATGTGTATGGATGAGGAGGACAGTCGTAATAATATAATATAAAACAAATTTGCCAATTAAAGAGATAAACTTGGCCAGGGGACTAACTCTCTCCCTCTTGCCATTGCCCATTCCATTTTCTCGGAGCAGAAGCGAGAGAGGGAGAGAGGGAGAATGATGGTTTGACTTGCACCCTCTTAGCCTCCTATCTTTGTCGTCGTTTTTTTCGTCGCTGCTCTTTTCCTCCCTCCTTCACCCTCCCTTCGTCTCTCTCTCTATCTCTCTGGAAAATCACTACCATCTCATCTTTCCATTATTTGAAAATTTGTAACGTGAAATAGATTCGTCCATGACCATGCTACCATCCTATTCTATTTTACAACAGAATCAAATTATACCATGGTCCATGTATTATCTGTACACACTATGCAATATAAATAAGTACAGTGTGTGTGTGTGTCGGCATATGTACAGTGCGAGTTGCAGTGTGGGGGGCTGAAATGGCATATTACAGTGTGTGGATATGATCTTATGTTTATTTTTCATTTCCAATTTTCCATGGGCATTCTATATCATATCTGATGAGATTACTATTTGAAGGGGGAGACTAAAGTCGAGAATGGGATTTGTATTACTATGTATCTGAGTATCTGAGAGAGAGAGAGACTGTATGTGTGTGGGGAAAATAGAATGGGAAATGAAGAGTGAGAGCAGAGCGGACGATAGAAAATTTGGAAGGCTGGAACTCTCTGGTAGAGACTAATACTGGAGAGTATTATGAAGGATGATATTTGGTAGGTTTAAAAGTTATAGGAAGAGCATTTCCATGTCCATGTCTAATGAGAAGAGTTGCTTCTAATTAGCTCCAGAGGAGAGAGATCTCCTCTGGTGTTAATTGTAAGTAATGCCATTGCCATTGCCATTGCATGGGGCTGGAGCGAGAGGATATAAATTTGCAAAATGGACCCTAAATGCTTTCTAATTGTTCCCATATGTTCCCCCTATGTTCTCACACAAACCAAGGTACACACTATACCCTATTACCCACACACACACACGCGAACACACCAACACACCAAAGTGTGAGGGGAGGGAAGAGAGGGTGAGTGTGTGTAAAACTTGGTAATGGGGGAATGAGAAAAGGGTCCATGGATCCCAGACAAAATCTTTCTAATATTCTTCCTTTCTTACACACACTCTCTTTCTGCCTGTGTGTGTGTGTGCTCCCTTACGACTATTTACTAGACGGTGAGGTTATTAGACACGGAGGGAATTTAATGGATGAGAGTGTTGATGTGAATTTGTATATAGTGGAGTGGTGTGTGTGTGTGTGGAGGGAGAGCTTAGCTCAAGGGTTTCAGAAAAGACTTTGGCCTTGTACACACACACAACAAATATCTGTAGAACGTACACACACATGTACACATTCACATTACCCAGCTGTTCTCTCTTTCTCTTTCTGGACCGTTGTTGTTGCTTCTCGACATGGTGTGTGTGTGAGGGGGAAGGGGGGCTGTAGCTACTGATTGGGAGTAAAGTGTAAGTGGAAGGACTCTTGGAAAGAGCGGCAGGGAGTATTAGGATTTATAATACAAGAGATGAAGAGAAAGAGAGAGAGAGTGAGGCCCTAGCATCCCGTCACCTTATTCCCCTCCCCTTCGTCGTTGCCTTTGCCTTGCGACTTGGAACTGAACTGAGGCTAATCATCCTAATCTCTCCATCTCTCTCTCATATATCATCTTCTACGCACCCTGCAAATGGAAAGGTTCACTGAGGCAGAAAAAACCCTGACGGAACCAATCCACAAATTCCACATATACTCAAATCTCATCCTTCCATTATATCCGTCCATGTACGTGTGTGTGTGTAGTACCTTCACATGAGAGTTGCAAGGAGAGTTCAGGTCTCCTGCAACGTGAGTGTGTGTTGTATGTGTGTGTATCAGTGTGTGGAGAGAGAGAAGCCCCTCTCCGCGTACTATAAATTATAAATGGAAAGGGACTTTCATTTATTCTCATGCACAAGGCACAGAACAAAGCGCACATGCATTCAGAGCATCTCAACAGCATGCCATGTCCATGTCATATTATTACCTAAATGACATGACATTATATTATATAGGCAAATACCCTGCTCCCTACACACACACACACACTCACTCTCTGCTCTATTCTGTCTTCCTGTATTTTTTCTCTGGTGTGTACGAGGATATGTACATACGGAACATGTACGTACGGAACTACATGAATTAATGGAGGGAGGGATACCAGGATATGGGATATGGGAGAGGGGGGAGAGAAGCACATTTAATTAAGCACGTCAATTTTATTTCCGGTTTTATAGGACCCTTTTCCATGGCTCCCCCTTCTCCTCTATCATTCCGATCCTTTCGTAAATGTACATAAGGATCATACACAGGAGTAGGTGGCATGGAATAAGGTATAATGACGTGTGTGCGGAAGAAGGCAAGTTGAGTTCCGCTCAAAAATGAATTTGAATGAGAATGAGTGAATGGGAGAGACAAGACAGGGAAAGAGGAGGAGGAGGGGATGGAAGGGTGGCGGCGTGAGAATGAAAAACAAGAGGAGTGAGTCTTCTCACAGGCAGAGCTCATTATTTCATGATAATTGTCCTTGTCTCTCTCCACTATCTCCTCTCCTCTGTCGTATATGTTATACATATCCATTATTGTAGTTCAATATATCCTATTCTACACAACTGTTCCGCCACCGGCTTTTCTGGTCCAGAGTTCATTCCAACTGAACTGTACTTGACTCAGTCTGTGCGTGTGTGTGTGTGGAGGGGGCTGTGTGTAAGTTTACTTTTCCGGAAATATTTTTGACTCCCCTACCATGGTATTACATTGGTCTGGTGCCTTTACACACGTACACACGTATACACAAGTAGAGAGAATGGGAAAGGGTTCATCTACACTCTTCATATTTTTTCTCTTATGTAATAACTTGGATATTATATAATTTAAAGTAAAATGATCGTAAAAGTCAAAGTGGAAAAGTGTCGTTAGTAAAAAACAGAGAGAGACCAGAGCTGCAGAGTTGGAAGCCGACCGGATAGACAGACAGCCAGAGAGTGGGGAGTTGAAAGGAAAAACTTGAAAAGTTACGTGTATAATATGGAAGGAGAAGGGACGGAGAGAGACAGGGAGAAAAAAGAGGAATGAGTGAATGTCATTTGATGGAGTGGACGGGACGAGAGTGGAGGAGGAAATGAGTGAGCTCAAAACAGAGGCAACAGAGGCAATGGCATAAAATGTTCCTCTCTCTTTCATTTCCTATGAGTAATAGCAAGGAATATATTTTGTTGTCTTGCACTTGATTTCTGCTCTCCTTGTAAATGATTTGTCCACTGAGTTAATTTCACCTCCTACCTTCTCTCCTCACTCACTCTCACTCTCCTTCTACATCCACTCTGAATTGCCTGCCTGGATTGGATTTATCGTTCTCTCCCTCTTCATTATTATTACTCCTAGTCCCTCTCTCCTCTCTTTATACACACACACACAGTCTATATATATGAGGTAAACCATATGATGTCCGGTCTCTCTTTCCCTCTCTCCTTCCAAAACTCCCTGTCTGTATACGTCCCGCTTCGTTATTGTTTCTCTCTCTTTCTCTCATGTCAGATGGTCAATGGACAGAAGAGTGGAGAGTAGAGAGAGAACTAGGAAACACACACACACACACAAACGGAATGGGAACAACTAGAGTGAGCGTCAGCAGGCGAGCGAACCTCCACTCCCCCCACTCATAGACTGACATTAGTTGAGACCATCACACACACACACACAAGCCCAAAAATACTTGCCTTACCTTTTCCTTCCTCCTCACTCTCTTTCTATATATATCAACACACTCACACACATGACTGTAATTTACTACAGTTTACTCCAAGAGAACTATACAAGTTGCTACTGCTACTGCTGTTCAGAGAGACCCAGCTTTATACAAACTACGAGACCAGTGCCTTTAACCAGGCAAAGTTATAATGGTTCTATATGCACTTAAGGCTTCCCAGCAATAGAAATGGCTGCAGTAGCTTACAAGTCTACAAGAGAAGAGAGAGGAGGAGGAGGAGGAGGAGGAAAAACGAGTAGAGAGAAAAGTTGGAGAAGAGATATTCCCTCCTATTGTACTCCTGGTCTTCTTTCGTCCTCTCCCTCTCTCTTTCTGTGCGTTCGTCTCTTATTCTTTAAGGTCTTTTCCCCCTGAAAATGACTACATGAGAAGTTTTTTGATTGTAATCTGTGAATCACTTCAAGTCGATTCAAACCATCACAGTTGGACATGAAAAGTTGCTCCTTTTTTTATCTCCTCCACATTCTCAACCACCAGCCAACAACCCCAGTCAGCCAGCCAGGCAGCCAGCTAGCCAGCCCGGCATCTAAAAACTCAAAAACTGAGCTAGAAGCAGCAGTAGCCTCAACTCTCTCGTCTTCCTCTCTATCTCTTTCGCTCACATCTCAAGCCCACGTTTTCTAGATATAATCGATACATTAGTATAGAGGGCTACTATTTAGTATAGCCCTCTCTCTCTCTACTATTCCAGTCTCTACTCTCTAATATTATTAGAATGGGTGAGGGGAGAGAAGGACTTACCTTTCTAGTATACTTAAATCCTTACTCTTGAAGAGAGGGAGTGAGGAGGGGGGATTTCTGTATTCAACGTGAGCATATCAGTCAGATGCAGAGGGAAGACGAGAGAGGGATGAAATTTGAGAACTTCTCTCTCTCTCCTCTCAACTCGGCTGCTTCTGCTGCTGCTGCTGCCTCTGCTCTACTTTGAGTCTCTTGATGTTCATAAGGACCTCATAGTCCATCGTCCAGAGATATGGCTAATGAAAATCCCTTCATTTATAGGATCACTTGTTAATTAATTGTTAGGAGCAGCTGTAGCTTTCCTCCTCCTCCCTTCTCTCTTCTTTATTAAAAGCCTTTCCCTCCTCCTCTCTATAACTACTTGTACAAGGATGGGCAGACCAGGTAGTCTGTAGTGATTAGAGGATGAGAGAGTGAACAATGTAGTAATTCCGCACACTCTCTCCCCCGTCCACACTCTTCTCCTGTCGGCTTTTCAAACCCCTGGAGAGATAGGGAAGGAGGGCATTAAATTGTGAATATATTAAAGTAGATTTTTTATCATTAGCGCAGAAAAAAATATTTTTATAGGATTTCTTCACCTCCCAATTTTGATCTTGACTGCATAAATTGATGGAATGGAAGACAGTGCGTGTGCGTGTTAAAAATAATGATTTGATTTAATAATTTACAAAATAATTTTCTTTGGTGTTCTCTACAGATACACAAGCCTTGACGACAGAGACAGTGACAACACACGCCGGGGATAATTTAACATTAGCCTGTCCAGGAGTTACAGGTATTTTCATCATAATTTCTTTTTTGTACAATATTTTTTATATTATTCTACGACATGTGTGCTAAGAAAAGGGAAAGTAAACTTTTTGAATTTATGATGAGGATGGAAACAAGTTCTTTTTTTCTCACCCATTGAACACATTAAAGACGATTATAAAGCGACTATGGGTATCTATCTTTGTGTAGACGTGTGTGACTGGTGTGTGTGTGTGTGTGTGTTGGGGAGATGGGAAATGATAATGGTGACAATGATGAAAGTGGTTGATGGGAACTCTTTTCTTTCCGTGTGTTGATGAACTGGCTTAATACTCTAATTGAGTTGTATGTAAGTAGTAGTGACTGTAGTACAGATAGTTCGCCGCCGTCTGTGCAGTACAAAAAAATAGGAGAGAGAGAGAGAAAAAGAAAGGGAGAGGAGTGTGTGAGTGGAGTAAAAGTAAGTTTAAGTGGGAAGTAGTTGACAATAGAGTGACGTGTTCTTCCTTCAGAAGAGGAAGATCCATTGGAGAAAAGAAGGATGAATAAAAGGACGGGATGGAGGAGAAAGGAATTGGAGGTAGAGAGAGAAGAGAAGAGACGCTCAGAAAAAAGGAAAAAAGATAAAGGAGACGAGGAAGAATATAAAAAAGAAGGGGGGAAGAGAAGAGGACAGAAGGATGAAGACAGAGAATGAAGGGATGGATACGAGTAAAGTAGGGAGGATATTGGTAAAAGTGTTAGAAGAGACGAGCCGAGAGAGAGGGAGAGAGGAGTGTCGGAGTGAATAGAGTGATTTAATAAAGGAAGATGAAATGTGTGTGGGAATGAATTGATGACGTATAGTTGTGTACGTGTGCCTTGTACACAACTTGAACATTTTCCCTTCTCTCTCTCTCACCCTCACACACAGAGAGCTAAGGCAAGTCCTCTCCTTTTTTATTGAGGATGCCAATAGAATTTTGTATGTAGAGTATCATCTCATTTATTTTTTTGAGGGTGTATTCTATCCCCTCTCCAGACCCAAAATATGATTAGGAAAGGACATTAGCTTTTCCCTCCTTTTCCAAATTATGTCAAGTACATTAGGTTTCTTAAAAATCATGTCAGCCACATTACCCTTCAAATTAAGATTAAGTACTTTAGTTTTAAAATTAAAATGAAGTGGCTCTCACAAAAAATTAAGGAAAATGGAGGACTGCCGAGAGTTGTGAGAGTGAGAGTGGAGTAGAAGGAGATGGGCAGGAAAGCTTTTGCAATCAATTTTTATGACACTGCCTGGGGGGTCTTCTAATTAGACTTATCAAAATTGTTTAGTGTTGATCTTGTGGGTGGGTGGGTTGGGAGGGGAGTCCTCAAATTAGACTAATTAAAGATATGCCAGTAATTAACCTCCAGTTTGAGATGGGAAGTAAGGAGGAAGAGGAGACATTTTCTCCTCCTCCTCTCCTCTTAAAAAAGTTTCTATTAAAAATAAACAAAAAGTGTGTGCAAACGGGGTTCCCTGTCCACACACACACACACGACCAAAGTATGTCAATATATGTGGCGGAGCGATGGCGAAGAGTGTATGAAGAGGAATAAGAATATTGAAGGCCTTCGCGTCAGTCAAAGTGTGTGTGTGTGTGTGGGTAAAATCGTTCAAGTTACACATGTAATATTTGACACATTCTTAACTAACCCGAAGAGAGCGAGAGAGAGAGAGAGAGAGAGAAGAGGAAGAAAATTCCTTCTCGTGAAAAGTTTTCATATTTGTCCTGGTAGGAGGGCTCTTCTCTTCGGTTTTGGGAACCGATTTCACCCATTTTGTCGACTGATTTCTCTTCCCTCCTCCTCTTCTTCTTCTCCGAACCATCTGGAGAATGAAGGGATCGAAAAAGTTTTTTTGAAAAAAAAAATCGTAAAATTTTTTTACACACTTTAACTTTGCGTGATTTTTTTTACTTTCACTTTTCTCAAACTGAATATTCTAACAAAGGGACTTTCTCCTCCTCCTTTCTCTCAGTGTATTAATGTGTAATTCTCCATTTTTATGTAACAAGTTTAACTCATACGAGAGATGGATGGGTTTGGAAGTCTCTTCATTTTTTAATCATTTTCTTTCTCTTCAGACTTATGTATTTTTGATCATTTCTCTGAATTTTGTATGGGGAGGGAGGAGGGAAGATGAAATAAAATTCCAGGAATATTAAAATTAATCCAAATTTATCAAGAATCAAGATTTTTTTTCAAAAATTTTGTGCAATTGATGTACCATATTCAATGTGAAAAAGGATGAAAAGAGATTTTGATGTGGAAAAAATTGACTTTTCCCTCGTACATACGTACTACATACAAATATGTATATACGGTATATACAAAAGCACACGTAGTGTAGTATCAGAAGGTATAATGTATTCAGATGAATACCTTTGATGATTTATCTTGTGATGTATAATGAGAATTAGAACACAATAAGTTGTGAAATGAAATGTCTGTTCAAATACGGTGTCTAATGTATGTGTGTGTGGGAATGTTGAAATTTACAGAGCACAGCCTGATTCTGTCACTGGAGTGGCTTTGCCACGGATGTCACTCGAGTGTCGTTGTCTCTCCCTCGGCGGATGGTGGTTCCTCATCCTCGCAACATGTTCACAGTGGCGGAGGACTGACTTCGGCTCACTCGACTGTAAGTTGTAACCAGGAGCTTTCCTTTCACATAATCAATTAGTTTCATCTCACCTATTCACTTGTATCCCTTTCTCCTCCACCCTGAAGAGATGGAGGAGTGCTTGTTAGAGTAGAGTAACTCAGTCTTCCATTCAGAATCCTTGTAATTAGTCCCTGCCCCATTGTAAATAAAATTTAAAGAGGTTACATGGACAGATCAAGTGTGTGTTTCTCTTTCCGTGTGTGTGGAGAGAGGGGGAAAGGGGAGAGGAAAGGGGAGAATATGTCATAATATGTGAAGTTTGGTTCAAATGAGAAACGAGAGAATGGGAGGAGGAGGATTTGTGGATAATTTGGATGTCAGTGTGGATGGATTTTCCACAGCCTGTGGAAATCCATACACTGACAGTAGACAGTTAAAAAGAGCTTTAACTCTCCCGGGTAGTCCCGCAGAGTGGAGGAGAAAGTGTGGGTGTACACTTTTGTACTGTACAACACACACACGTATATATACGTAACACGAGGGAGTATAGTGTGATGGGTTAACTGAATAGAGAGACAAGTTTTTGTACCAGGGAATACAGAAGAGAATAGAGACCAGGGGAGAACAGTAGACAGAAGGATACATAGTGGGCCTGGGCCTTTTTGGGTGGGAATTGCAAAATAGGATGTTGTGTGTGTGTCCGTGTGTGCTGAGGTGACAGTAGTTGATCCTCTTGTTCATCTCCTATACCCATCCTATCCCATTCCTATCCTTTCCTTGTCTTCTGGTACAGGAAAGTCAGAAGAATTCTTTAAGAAAGGCATTGTTAAAATGCCTTTGATCCTCTAACTGTAACTTCAACTTTCAAAATCCAACTCGTAGAGAGTGAGAGAGAGTGAGAGAGAAATACACACACATATAGAAAGAGAGGAAGAGAGAGAAAAGGGAGTCTCCATGCTGGTTCTTCATCATCATCATCTCTTCTTATTCTTAGTCCTTTTCTTTAGAGCAGGAGAGAAAGAGAGAAAGCACGAGAGTATGTAGTAGTGAAGGGACACACAAGACACGCTTTTCTTTACATTTTCTTCCTTATTTCTCTATATTACTTTTGTGTATGCTGTACTGCTACTCCTACTACTCCTGTGTATAGTTACTGTCTTGTCGGAAGATTCTCTCTCTCTCTCTATGCTAGGTTTGTGAAAATAAAAGAGAGAGAGAGAGGGAGATACCCGGATCCACGCACCTCTTCTTTCATTCCAGAATTCCATAGAAAAAGTCTTCCAATTAGAAGCTCACATTAATTGCCTCCTGCGATGTCTTTTGTGTTGTCTAGTCTCTCTCTCACTCTCACTCATACACATTCTCTCTTTCTATATTTTGTAGCTGTATTATATTTATTATGTGTGTGTGTGTGCGTGTGTGTGGGGCGGTGGTCGTACAATATAAAGTGGTATCTGAGCAGTGAGTCTGTGCACAATTCGTAGGGTGGCAGAACGTAGAGTTTTAAGTAAGGATTTAACCAGGTAGAAGAATAGGATGATGATGACGTACCTAATTCTATAGATCAAAGTTTAGTTGTGGCTGCCGCTTCTCCTCCTCCTCCTGCTTGCTATATTATACACAGCCGACTTTTCAAGGGGGAAAATTATAGACAGAGTAGTAGAATAGTTTGACCACCTATAATCCATTCTTTCCGTACAAATTTTGAATTCTCATCATAATAGACGTTCACATTAGATTCAAGTCGATTAGACTTTTGCTGAACATTTGTGAAAAGTTGTGAAAAGAGGGAGAGAGAGATGGAGGAAGGGAGATGATGGGTGGTTAGGATATTGGAGAATTTTAGGAGAAATTTGAATTTGAATTTTCAGTCTGGGCGGGGGGTCGTTGGAACGATGTGTGTGCGTGTGTGTGGATGATGGGTAGCCCCCACCGTCACTACTAAGAATTTGTGTGTGTGTGTGTGTGTGCGTGTGGGGACACCATGGCTTTTGCTGTTTGGTCCCGACACTGGAAGAGAGAGAGAGAGAGTGAAAACTTGAGTAATTATGAATGGAAGTCTATGTTGGTTCAAGTCATTACTGTCCTCCTGTATTTGTCTGACTAAATATGTGTCCCATGTATAGTTAATGAGGGCAAGTGAATTGAGCAACTCCTCCTTCTTCCAGTCCTCCTCCTCTTTCTCTCCTCTGAAGAAGAACCTCTAACTTTAGTTCTGCTCAGCTGCTTTTCCCTACTCTGTGTCTCCATCCTCCTCCATTTCCATATAGCCTCTTTCTCTTCCCTACATCCTCCTCCTCTCTCTGTCTCTCTCCTGGGCTTCTGATTTTTGCTATGTGGATGTGTGTGTCTTTCTATGGCCATGGTTCTGGTTAGCAATTGGAAACAAGTTTAATTAGAAATATTTAATATTTCCACTAGACTCGCCGTCCCCCCGTCCATTTAAATTGAGACAAGAATGTATTGTAGTGGTGTTGGAGGGAGGGAGGCGTAAAGACGATTATTTGACTATCCTCATATATAACAAACTGAACAGACTGCAGAAGAAGCAGAGTGCTGGAGTGCGTGGCTCCGTGCTACATCTCATTGTGTGTGCGTGTAATGTAATGTGTGTGTGGAGAAAGAAGGGACTTGAACTGCAAAGTCTTGTGCATTTCCCAGTCTTACCTTTTGAGTCCTGGGAGAGAGAGAGAGAGAGAGAGAGAGAGAGTAGGGGAGTTGGTTTAAAAACGGGAAAAGTGAGACAGAGGTCTGCAGTACAGAAAGTGAAAAGAAGAAGAAAGGAGGAGGAGGAAATGTTGGAAACTTTTTATGTCTTTTCTCTCTCCTTAATGCTCACATTTGATTTTGAACATTTTGTCCCACTATTCCACCCGTCTCCCTTCTTCTCCTTCTCCCATAGTTAAATGCTAAATGGCCATTTTGCAAAATCCTAATGCTCTACTTTTTCATGCTATTGGCTTTTCAGGAGCTTCACAACCTTAGTCTCTATCCAATTGCCTATTGCTTTGTGTGTGTGGTGGAGGGTGTGTGTGTGGATATAAGGGAAAGGGGCAGGGGAGAAAGGGGGCTTTCATAATAATAATAAAATAATAGAGGTAGAGTATTAGTTGTGTAAGAAGACACATTACAGACACACACAAAGTGTATAGAATCATTACATTACATTTCTAAATTGAAATTTAAATGCCCCGCTGCTCCTGTAATTGATAATAAATTATCATATTCATCTTCCCTTGTGTGATCCGTTTTATCTTTATGATGATGCCTTTAGACTCCCCATCCTCCCTTTCCTTATATCTATAAATTTGTGTACGTACGACAAGTATAACATGTCTAATGTGTCTTTACTTTTGACTTTTCTCTTCCTTCGGTTGGACAGGAAACAAAACTCGTGGAGTATCGTGGGGATAGTACGACAGTCTGGCGGAATCGGGACCGGGTAACTTTGAGCTCGGATTCTTATGCTCTAAATTTCCATCCGGTTGTTGCAGGGGATAGTGGGGAGTATGAATGCTTTTGATTTTTATTTAGATTAAGAATCTTTATTGAACGTACTGGCTCCTAGTGGAAAAGCATATCGTACGGGCCCAAACGTTAATAACTTAACGAGAGACCCGGAAGGTGCATGTATATGAATGCATACATGATGGGAAGTTTCACAAATGACGTCATCAAAAAATCGCGATTTTTTGGACCCCCCCCCTCCCCCTATCTATGATATTTTGTTAGATATCCTGGTCGTCATCCTGCTAAACCCCCCATACCCTCTAAGCATGACGTCATTGTGAAACTTCCCTATGTAGGATCCAGCAGCGTAAGATATCATTACATTTTGCAGGAAGGTTTGAGATTTTCCGACCGGATCGGAACATCGTATTTTCGTTTTGTTGTGTTTCATGAATTTTAACACAATTAAATTGTAATCAGAGAAAGAATAAACTAGTATATCGTTAGTTAAAATGTCGTTGTCGTCAAAGAAACGAAAGTTAGTTCGATCAGAGCAAAGGAGTGACGATTCACTGACTGACGTTTTCTCGTCCCAGGATTTGCCTCAACCAATCGTACACTTTGATGGTAATAAAGATTTTCATTTTCACAGTAAGAATTTATTATGTTCATGTATTATATGAATGTAATCACACTTAATATTTTTGAAAAATGTATTTTGTAGAGAGTGTAGATGACCGATCTCGTCACTCATCAGGATTTAATGAAAGTTTCATTGGAACCAAATCTATTACAAGTGAAGTTGTTGATTTGGTATCTTCGGATGAAGAAAAAGAAGATGAAGGTGGTGATGAGGATGAAGATCAAATGGACTTTGATAATGACGAAGCGGATGGCTATAATTGGATTCACAATATGGAAAATAGTTTGTCTGAAGGGGTGAGTTTTAATACAAATTATACTTTACCTTTGTATTTATGTGATTG
This sequence comes from Pygmarrhopalites habei, assembly GCA_009870185.1. Classification (NCBI taxonomy): domain Eukaryota; kingdom Metazoa; phylum Arthropoda; class Collembola; order Symphypleona; family Arrhopalitidae; genus Pygmarrhopalites; species Pygmarrhopalites habei. The sequence continues at coordinate 38,642 of WJFB01000110.1, forward strand.
TACCAGGACTAAATATAATTGTTTTCAAAATGTATTTATAGGAGTCAATTCTAAATTTGGGTCCTGATTTGCTTCGACGTACTATAACAATGTTCAAAAATTCAGATCCCATAATCTTTGAACTATTTGGAATTGAACGCGAGGACACGGATAATTTCGTTGGACTCTTGGAAAATCTTGCTGTTGGACTATAAAGTCAAAATTCAACATCAAATCTGATGGACAAATTTAATAAAAAAAACCAACGCTGCTCTTCAAAATGTCTCATCATCCTCAACATTATTTTGCAATCAAAGTATTGACTTGTCTAGTCACGGACCAAAGGAGTCATACAATATTATTCCAAGAATGCTTCACCTTCACCTTCAGCTGGACAGAGAAGAGCAGCAGCAAAGGAAAAAGTTGAGAAACCAGTCAAACTTGATGTCCCTATGCCTAATTTTGGGATTCCTTACTCGGCTCTAAACTACATGGCCATTATTAATCATCCAGAGAAGAAATGTTTACCAGTTGATATCACAAAGTTTGTGATGTAAGTACTTTATTCTAGTGATATTTTTTATTTAATTGTTGCATTTTATTATTTTATAAATGTGTACGTATATTTTTTAATGTACATTTACAGGTATTACTTTCCAAGTCTACAGGAACATGAGAGTAAAATGGTAGTCAGTCTCAGTCGAAGTCGTGGAAAAGTTGCTACTAAACGCTGGTTAAAGCAAGACGCCGTAAATAAGAACGAGAGTCTCTGGTCGATTAAATCAACACCAAAAGATAGTCAATAGATTTGAATCTGTGGAACACAAACTATTGGGATGCTCTTGGTCTTTATTCAGCCTCGTCACATCGAGTCCAGCAGCGAGTGAGAAATATGTGCAGGGAAATGTACACTAGTATTGGCAAGGATCGTGGATACCATCCAAATTGGAGTACTGATGCCCTTCAAGTTCTTTGCAATTTGCCATTTGATCAAAATATTAATTATAAACGTCCAACAGGTTTTGTAGTTTCTTCACCAGTTTAGATTTTTCTTGCATTGTTAGCATGAAGTATTACATATTTCTACGTATCGCTTCTCATTGAAAATTGGTCACAAATTTTTACACAAGTGATATTCTAATTTATAGTACAAATTGTACGGCTTATTCTTCTGTTTCTATCTGTTGAATAAAAACTGATCTATTATTACTCTGACTAAAGGTTTTACAATTCTACTATTTCCTGTACATAGTTTCAGTGAAGTTACCTTTCGCTTTTAAATTACTCATCTTTTTTATGCCAGGTATGAATGCTTGGTCAATAATCGACCGCTCCCTGAAGCCGTAATCAAACTCATTGTTCAAGGTAAAAACCCATGATTCCTTTTCTATATTACGTTGTACGAACACACACCCACACACACACACACACATCCTCCCATTCTTATTCTTTCATCACATTTTCTATCTTTTTGTCTCATACACACAGTCACAATATACGTATGCGTATATGGGCAGATACATAAAAAAATAATACAACTTTTCCCTTTTCACTTTCTTTCCCTTTCTCTCTCTATTGCGAACACGTTGTGATCCCTGGGCATTGCAGGCCAACTGTGTGTGTATGAGAGAGGGAAAATTTTCTATTGAGAGAATTCATTAGAAACATTGTGTCCACAACTCTCATTTCCTCCATTACAAAAATTAAACTTGAGCATATACATACACAAAAAGGCGCACACTCCCCATCCCTTAATGCACAGTTGTACATGTGGAGAGAGAGAGAGAGTGCAGGGGCAACGTGTGCACTATACACCCTACCTAATGACAAAAATTGGGAGCTCAAGAGGAAAAAGAATGGAGAGGAGGGGAGGGCAAGGGAGAAAAGAGAATAAAATGTAGGGAGGAGGAATGGGATGGAATTACAGAGGGTATTAGCATTGCCAACTGCTGCTTTTCCCCTAGATTTACTCATTAGCTTTATATGTATACGTCTTTCCCCTTCACGTGTACATATACATATAAAATAGAGAAAAGACAGTGGGAAGAAAAGTGGAGAGGAAATCGCTGGGATGGATGACCCTGGATGCCTTAATCGGTTTTTTTCCCTCACCCAAAATTTTTCTTTCGAAATGGAAATTCCGATTTAGAGACTGGAGGCGAGATTGTGTGTGTGTGTGTGTGGCTGTCTTTGCTCTTCGTGCATCCACACAGGGCATATAAACTACACCTCATACACACAGACACAGACACATGTGTGTGTATATATATATATTGGTTGGCTGTTGTTGATGATGATGAAAGGTTGGTATTGGTGCATGCAAATGTGTAGTTGTTTGGAAAAGCAACTCCTCGTTCTTCTTCTTCACTTGAAGAGAAACCTCTTCCTCCCCTCCATCCACACACACACATACTCCTCGACACACTCACACTTCTTCAGTCCTGAAAACGAGGAGTTCGTGAAAGCAGGGAAAGCATGGCTGAGAGAGAGAAAAGATTGGATTTGGGAAATGTTGAATGGACTATGAATGGGAGATATAGTGGCAGTTGCTCTCTCTGCATAAAGATTCCATGGAGAAACTCTCTCTCTCTCTCACTGACTTTATTGCCTGTTCTAAATCTATTTACTCCCCCTCCTCACTTTCATACACACATTCTCCTCCAGTCGTCCTCTCCCTTTCTCTCACATCCCTACCCAGATAGAATAAAAAGGCGAGAAGTGTGTGTGTGGTGCCATTGCTACTGCCATTCCTATACTAACAGTTGTGTGACTCTCTTAACTTAGTGTTAACTTAGTGTGCACATCCTACACAGTGAGAAAGTGTGTGTGTAGTTTTATATTTGGAAAAAGAGATAATTGTAACCAGGTAGGGGTATGAGCATCTCTTTTTACTCTTAACACAGAGGGAAACTCTTTTAATCTGATTTAGACTGTCTCTTCCTTTCACTTCCTCTCTTTCTCTGTCTCTTTTCCCCTCTCCTTTTCGCTTTTCCTATCTAAGGGATTGGCTGTGGGAAAGGGTGAAAAAATACACACATTTTCTATGGATACATGTACATGTGTGCCGCCGTGTGTGTGTGCGTGTGTGTTTGAAGGCTATAAGATTCCTTAACACTCTCTCACTCTCCCTTTCTCGTAACACTGGAGTGCCATGTAGAGTGCTAACACCAGGATAAATTTTTTGCCCGTCGCCTTTACCCACACGGGCACACATGCACATAGGACACGAGTACGACTAGGAGGAGAATGTGTGAGGAGGGGGAGGAGTATGGTGTGGGGAGGGTGGATGAGCGGATTAAAAAAGACGGAGAGAGAGAGAGAGGGAAAAGAAGAGAATTTTGTTCCCTCTCACATGGTAACCTTCACATGGCCTACATTATTATCTGTGTATTTACGATAAGTGTGCTCGTCTCCACATTTATATTCCATGTATGCAGGCTCTGGAAGACTAGACTTTGGTGTGATGGTGGCGGTGTGTAGAGAGAGAGAGAAAAAAAAAGAGAGAAGAGACTTGAGTTCTGAGTCGTGAGTCGTGGGGAAGGTGACATGACGGCGATTGCCTTGGCAATTTCTGAAGCAAAAGCAAGGCTAAAGGGAAAAAGAATGAAGGGATGTAAGAGAAGAGAGAAAGAGAAAGAGAGAGGGAGAAAAAAAAGAAATAGGAATCTCCGTGAGAATGTTCACGAGAGAAAATAAAAGGGTTAGCTTTTGTTTGTACGGGAGTGGATTTATCGAGACATGGGTACAGAGAGAGAGACTGAGGCTAATATTTTATGGTGCTGACTGTATCTCGACTTCCCCGCCGTCTCTCTCTCTCTCTGTTTCCCAGGCCCATGCCGTGGCATGGCATGGGGATGGGGGCTCCAGGAACAGAGAGTTTGAGGTTGTGTGTGGCTCCTTTCGTGTCCGGAGGCTGAATTTACAAGGCATTATGTAAATGTGGATATTTGCGTGTGTGTGTGTGGACGGGTATGAAAAAGAGAAAGAGGGAGAGAGAGAAAGAGAAAGAGAGGGAGAGCGGGGGTTTGTGAAGTGAAGGGAAGTCTGATCAACTTGCTTTCCTTGTTTCTTTCTTTCTCTCTCCACCTGCTTTCTTAACTTCCATTCTCACGGCCTAGTGAGCTCATCCAAAAAGTTTGGCAGCTCACCACACCAACCCCACCAACAACGAATGAACGACGCAGAAAAAGTAAGTGAGAGAGGGGAAACGACAAGGGAAAGAAGAATAGAAACTCACATACATACGCACTCTCTCTCACACACACTTGGGTGAGATGAGAGACAGAGAGAGAAAAGCAACGTCCTTTTAAATGATCATTAAAAATTTCCGCATTTTCACCCAAATCGTGTGGAAAGTAAAATTAAGCTATAGCTTTATTTCATGTACAGGGTGAGTGTGTGTGTGTGGAGGGGGAGGATTGGAGAGAAAGTTCGACTTTTCCTCATCGAGTGAGATTTTGAGACAGTTTTTTGAATAGGGTTGATACCCTTGTCTTGAGAGAATTAATGGCCTTCATGTCAAAATGAAATATAAATTATTTGGGTGTCGTTAGCTAGATATTAATTGACGACTTGTGGCTGAGTTAGAGAACATATCACATTTGTGTTTAGATACATGAATTAGTTTTTCTCTTTTTGTGTGTTCCAAACTCTTTAAAATATACTTTGAGTGTCAGAATACTTTTTGATTTTGTGTTTTGACAATTCTGTTGTTTTTTGAGATATCCAAAGTAAAGTTTGACAGGAATTAAAGCCATTTTAAAAATGAAGTTAACATTGTTTACATTAACTCTGCACACAATACAACAAAAGAAAACTGTATTATATCACAAGAAGTTTATTACTTGATAAATAAAATCTGGAAATAGAATCGAATTTTCCTGTAATGTAATTTTGAAAAGTGAAACCTTTTCTTTTTGTATGGAAAAATCCATGTTAGCTTATTCCTACCCGACTTTGGTGTAGGATGATTTCATTTCAAAATAAATCCGACACAAACTCCGTACCTGTCTCCTTCCCTCCAAATCCCCTTTTGCTCATTCGAGACTATGAAATAAATTTCAAGTCACCCTGTACACACACACACTACCTCCGCCAAGCTATGCACAGACAAGCTTATTCCTCGAGGGAGCATAAGTGCTGCTAATAATAATACAAATATGGTCATATGTTGATACTTTGTATTGTAATAAATAAATGCATACATCCTCTATAAATATTACAGAGCTTTCTCTGGAAACTCTTTCTCCCACTCCCACCCTCCTTTTTTGCATTGCTGGCAGCTGAAGGAGAGAAATAAAGTGAAAGGAAGGGGGAAATAGAAGTTGAAAGTCGGGTTTGCAGAAAACCGTTGACTTTATTTCAATAAGTTATATTGTAGCATAGAGGAGAAAGAGAGAGAGAGAAAGAATCTCTTTTGAGACTTTGTGAAATGGCTGGCAGGATTCCTTTTCTTGAGAAAATCTTGTGAAAAGGCGTCAGACCTTTTATGGGTATCCAGTGGCAGTGGTAGTCTTCAAAGTGTCAGGGACGAGTCTCACTAGAGTAGGGAAATTGGAACAAGCCGACGGAAGTCTTGTCTGTCTCTGTCTCTCACTTTCCCTTGTGTTCCCCTCATCCTCCTCCCCTACCTCCTTCTCTGTCTTCCTCTCTTTCTTGTGTGTCGACCATGTCGAGCTGTACCCATGTACTCCTATCCCTATTAACTATTGATAAGGTAAGAATTTGTCGATGGTCGATGGTGAAAGGTTTTTGCTGTCTCTTCTTCCTTCGCTTTTGTCTTGGTGTGTCGGTCTTCCTTTTCACTATTTCTCCTTATGTGTGTGTTTACCTCACACTCACACCCACACAGCACAGAGTAAAAGACACACACACAGCATTGCACCCAACTACAGTACAGTACAACTCAACTACTTGCTCGGCTCTGGCGGCTCTAAAAAGTTTTTCTTTTGAGAGACCCATACGCCATGTAAAGTGTAAAGTCTCTCCATCCAACTTCTGTCTCTTCTCCGACTCAAAAACTAATGTACGAAGAGAGAGAGGGATAGACAGAGTATTTCAAAATGAGGAAGACACAAGGAAGGGACAAAGGGACAGGGAAAGAGAGAAGAGAGAGAGAGAGAGAGAAGGACACAGACAAAAAACAAAAACAACAACAAAACTTTTCTTTAGTAAACCCTCCGAGTAGAGAAAGCGAGTGAAAGCGAGAGTTGTTCTCAACCTTTTTACTTCCATCATAAGAATATTAATAGTAATAGTTGACAAGAGTATCCAACCCCCAGAAATGGGCATCTCTAGCAAATAGACAGATAAAAAGAAAAGAGAGAGAGCGGAGAGAAAGTGAGTGAAAGAAAGGGACAGTCAATAATATTATAATAATATAATTTCATACGACCCATCCCACAAAGCATTTGTTTGAATCTAAGTGAAACTTTGCTTTTCCCCTCTCCTCCTCCTTTACTTTTCCCCACTTTGTTCCCCTCCACCTTTTTTAGAGTGGACAAGGTTCCGGGGGTTACCCCAAAAAAAGGAAAAGAGAAAGAGAGAAAAAAAAGTCGGTCGTGCCATTGCATTGTATAGTTCTTCTTTTTTCTTGGTTTCCCCTCTCTTTCACCATATCAGTAGCGGAGGAAGAGAGGTTAAATGTAGAATCCCTAGAGTGAAATGACCAAGGAAACTTCTCACCAATCTTCTACCCTTAGTCACTTCCTGGCGCTGGTCTTGGTAATTGATGGTCAGTGTGTGTGTGTGTATGAAAGGGAGAAGAACCTCACTCTCAGAGAGAGAGAGAGAGACTCAGGGGTCCCATCTCTTAACTCATAATCACCGCCTTCCTCCTCCTCCTCAACTTCATTACTATTGTTCTCAAATTTCACACTCCCACGTATACCCCTCCATGTATACCGTATACTCTCCTCTCCGCTGTCTCTTTCTATCCAATCAAGACTATTACAACTTTTTCCCATCTCATCCTATTTTCTTCACACACTTTTTAGTACATGGACTCAACCAAAAGTGTGGGGAGGGGGGAAAGAATGTGTATATATAGTTACGTAGAACGAGAGGGAGAGAGAGACTTGGACAAGGACTTGAGGGAACAAGACGAAGAAAAAGAGATTGTGAACTTTGTTCTTACTTGAATGACTCCTTTTTCTTCTCCCTTATTCTCCCACTGTATGAGCTATACAAGGGCATAGAAGGAAGACTGGTTAAAGCTCATACACGTCAATTTAAATATCATATGAGCTTAGATGTTAATTGATTGGTAGATTTGCTGGGGAAGGGGGAGAGAGACAGTCAAGGAGAAAGGGGGAAAAGAGTGAGTAATTTTGTGATTGAGGATTGGCCCAGAATTGAATTATACCACGAAGTTGAAGAGGTGCGTGTGTGTGGGTGTGTGTGTGTGTCGAGTGTGAAGGGCTAACTTTGATTGCTCATTAGATATTCCCTATGTAGGGTATCTGTGTAATCTAGATGAGTGAGAGTGAGGGGAAGAGAGAGAAGGGGCGGTGGAGAGAGACTCTTCTCGTCTCATTCTCTCAGGATTGAGAGATAGATGAGGCTGGATTCGTTGGACACATTATATGTTTCCCTTGACGGCATTTCTCTCTATTTCTTCATACCAGCAGCTTTCACTCTCTTCCTCCCTCCCCAGCTCCCTTTCTCTATCCCTCCTGTCTATACTTGTCTAGTTTTATAGGCTCAGCAACCAAGACCAAGGGAACATTGGGAGAAGCATTGGAAAGCACTAAAGGGCCAACAGTTTGACTTAGCCATCAAAACCAACTTGGGCTCCCCTCTAGGGAAATCTTCTTCTTTCTTCCTCCTGCTTCTCATCCACACACACACAAGCATATACTCATCTGTGTGTGTGTGTGTGTGCTGGCCTCGCCAAGCCCTTACTCACCTTATATTGCATCCTCTCACTTTTCTCACTCTCTTTCTCTTGAACCCCCAAAACTCTTGCTTTAACGTCTACACCGGGGCTACCTTTCCTATGATGAGTTAGAACACTGACAGTATACTTTCTCCGTCCCCTCCGCCTCACCACGAACGTTTTTGAGGGAACGTTTGGAAACGGAAACACTTGAGGCAACAAACTGTTCCAACAACCACTTCTTCCACCTCAAGCTCATCATATTCCCTGTCTGTCATATATACTGCGTGTGTGTGTGTACATAAAGTGTATATATTGACCATGGAAAATCATACAGCAGCTTTCTCTTGAGAGTTTTGAACATTATGGTTGAGGAGCTGGAGGTGGAATTATAGAATACTCTCTTTCCCTCCTCTATTTTCTCTCTCCCTATAATCCCTTACGATGGCTAGCTTAAGTTTTAGCTGGTTTGATTACACGACGGGGAGAAATAGGCATCGCATAGCTCCTTTTGGTGGTCGCCCCCTCCTCTCTCTCTTTACTCTCTCTAGTCTCTTTTCCTTGTTCTGGAGAAGGAGCAAGTCATGTAGAATGTATTGAACTTTCTCCACTCTCTCCATGTCCTTGCCTTGTCTGCCGCATCATTTATTGTTGGGAAGAGTGGAGGAAGCGGAGGAAGGCGGCGGCGGGAAGTGATATGTAGACATCATTGTATAAGTTATATGATATGCCACATCGCCCATGGATATGCAAACAGACAAAGAGAGAATGGAAAAAATATAAAAAAATGAGAAAGTGGATGGAGAGAAAGGAGGAGGGAGGGAGGAGGAGGAACAAGAAAGAAGATTCAAGACTATGAGAGGACGGTGAATGTTTGGGATATGGAGAAAAAAGAGGAATGATAAGCTATGCGTGTTTGCGCCACTGAATCCCACAATATCCATATGTTGGCCAATGTTCACTCTGCCATATACGCCATATATGTGTACACACACATAGACAATGTGTGTGTTGGGTTGACAGGAGGGAAGCGCTCAAGAAGCTATGAGCACGGGCCGAGAGTGAGGAGGGATGCAGAAGACTTGAAAAGAGAAAGAAGGAGGATAGAAAAGCCAAGAGAGAGAAAAAAACTTGATGTTGATGATATTCCTTTAGTTGTGGCTTGGCTTGGCTCGACTCGTCCAGACACTGAAGCTGACTGTATATGAATATGTCTCAAATTGTGGAATGGAAATGGGAGGAAAAGAGGTAGTAGGAAACGGAGGAGTTACAGTCAACTTACAGTTACACTTCGTCTCTTCCTTTTTCACCCTGCTTTCTCTCTCTCTCACTCCCACTCTCACTCTTTCTCTGAGGCTGAGGTGGAATATAAGGCGCTTTTGAGCCACGTGTCATGACAATCCTGGGTTTGTTCAAGCAATAGCTAAAACGTTTCCATTGCAAGGAATTTAATCCTGCAGCACACCAAACCATCTCTTCTCCTCCTCCCCTGCCGTCTGTCTTGTTCTGGCTGCTATCTTCGTGTCTTAGCTGTGAAGCCTCTCGTTCCTTCTCCTTACTAGAGAAAAGTTTCCAATGCATCCTACAGTTTCCAACGCCACACAGCTATGCCCAACTTTCACTCACTCTCTCTTTTTGTGTGTCTATTTCTCCTTTTCTTCTCATGTCCACTTTACTTCCAGTTGAGAGAATGCCTAATCATAAAGAGAGAGGGGGTCCTCTCCACCTCCTCTTGTCCTCTCATTAGAAATTTATAAATACAATACACAATAGTCTCTTGCTATCTCTCGCCTCGGCTCTATTATCTACCGTCTCAATCCCTCCTGTCCATTTCCCCGGTTGGTTGTGTCTATGTGTGTATGTTTGTACGTCGTCTATTTTGGCCACTGAGAGAAAGATAGGACATGTTGTATTTATTATTATAGTATAAAAGTATTTATATTGGTAAAGGACTTTCTGTGCAGCTTCAGAATCTCTCCTTGTCATTGTGTAGGAAAGAAAGGGAGGAGAAAAAAGAACATTGAGAAAAGCAGGTATACAGTCTCTCACTTGCTCCCTCGTCTGTGTGTGTGTAACTCTTGTCTTTTCCTTTATTTGGTGTCTGAGAATGGGTGGGGGTGGGTGAGAGTGTGTGTGTGAGAGAGAAGCAATAGAATGGAGAAATGGCAATAGAGGAAGCACCTCTTTTTGGATGATGAGATATGATGATAGAACCCGATTACCCTTAGAAACTCTCTAATACATACACCCACTACATATATCCACAATAGAGTCCTTGTGTGCACAAAGATGGAAGACAGTAGATACAGGGAGAGATGGGGAGAGAGGAGAAAGGAAGAAAAGCTGGTTGAGTTGTTGTTGGTGAAGGGAGGGAAGGTGTGTGCTGGTTTGGTTCCACTTGGGCAGTTTAATTTCCAATGAAGAAGCCCCTGCCTTCACCATCATGGATGGCGATGGAGGGGCTGCTGCTGCTGCTCAGGGGGAGAAAAGCATTCGAACTAATATATAGGTATACCTAGTTTAGAGAGACAGTGCCATATGTGTGGTTCCATGTGAAAGCGAGCAATTTCTGTGAAAATCATCTTTTTAGAGATTCACATGAAACTTTCACCAAAAATATTATGTAAACTGATGACGTGGATTCAATATTTATTTTAACAAGACGTTCTTTCACAGTTAATTTTAATCTTGAAGTTAACTGATTTTGATCCTGCGCAGACACGTGCTATAATTTTACAAATATAGGATATGTACAGGGAAAGTATGTTCAGAAAAGATGAGCGACCAAATACATATTTTAATACATGGTCGGACCTTTCGGTGACCTTTGTCTATGACTTGTGTCATAAAAGTGTACTTCACAATTGTAATCAAATTGCACCTATGCATAGTCTGAAATCGGACAATCGGACAATTTCGGACAATCCAAATTTGGTTTCTGCGCATCTTGCGTAGGCTGCGCAAAGGATTGTTCGAAATTGTCCGATTTCAGACTATGCACCTATGTCAGAAATATTTAGTGAAAAACTAAAATAACCATCGTGACTTTCTCTACTATTTTGGGAGTAAGTCTCGCATTAAGAACGGGCATAAAGTCGAAATGAAAACTTTTTGAGAGAAAGTGTTTTTTCTCGTGCACCAAGACATATATGTATTAGGAAATAGAGAAAGACAGAGGGGATAGGCTAACACATAGGAAAAGGTTTGGTAGACTCTGACTCTGAAAATTTATGTCTGCCACCAAACCTTACTTGAAGCCTATTGATTCTTTTTCCCTATTTCCTCTTCCATGTCTTCCTTTCTCTCTTTTCTGTTTCCCCTCCTTCTCCCCTCTTTCCCACTTATTCAGTCCCTCTCTCTCTATGTGCATGTGTGTCTCACTCTAGCTCTTGTGGGGCTGAATGCTTTGTGTGTAAAGTAGTATGAGGAGGGAAGAGAGAGAGAAATGTTGAGTTGGTGGGTCACTCTAATCAACTTATATCTAGTCCTCCTCTACAATCTAATCACTATAACTATGTGTGTGTGTGTCTACTTGTGCTGTTCCACCCTCACACTTTTGTCTAGGTTGGGAACCATTAAAATATTCACAACACACTCACCACCGTAAACGTCTGTATCTCATCCTCCCTCTGTGTGTGTGCTTTTCGGGAATGTAGAGGAAATTCTCCCCTCCTCTCTTATTCACACACACACACATCCTCACTCTTGTGTTGTGTCATACACCTGTTCTATGGTGAGATATAAATTCCACAGGCAAATTACGAGCTACGATGAAATTGTACATTGTGAGTGTGAGTGTGTGTGTATGTGGGTAGAGAGTGAAAGGAAGTGAAAGGAAGTTTGGGTTGTTTGTGAGGCTAAGCACACTGACAGTTGAGAAAGTCAACGTAAATATTCATGGGAGGAGGGAAGAGGGATGGGGGAGGAACCTGGGTAGGTGGAGTGGAGGAATGCAACGATGATCATCAGTATGATGATTGATTACCATTGGTATAGCATTAAGGATTGTGTGTGTGTGTGTGTGTGGACTTTGTTGAATGGCGGCTCATGTTCTATGAATGGAGAAGCCCATGTTTTGATGTATGCTGTGTGTGTGGGTGATGAGTGATGCTCATCATACATGTTGTACACTACTCTCTCTCTCTCCTCTCTCTCATTCCGTGTCTGCGTGTGCCTCATATGGCACCACACTATATCATTAATGGTGTACGGAGGATGGGATGGTGTGTGTGGAGGGTGGGTAATTAGTTTAATAGCTGAGAACTACAAGAGAAAGAGAGAGAGAGAGAGGAAGCTTGTTATGTACATATAATATAATAGTCTCCGTCTTTTCCCTGCATTTTCTCTCATCCTGTTGGTTGTCTGCTGTCTGCTGCTGTGTATGTGTGTGTGTGCTTTTGGAGGGTTTGTAGAGGGTGTCACTTAATGGATGAGAATGTTTGTGAGGGAGGGAGAGAGAGAGGGGAAAGGGAGAGAGAGGCACAGTTCGTCCATCAATCTGGCGAGAGTTTTGGTGGTGTCTGGGGTAAGCAGTGGAAGCATTGCTCACAATTCACAAATAATCTCCATGACCGACCGTGCAATGAAAGTAAAGTGAAGCTTTCCTTTTCCCTTCCCTCCTCCTCTGCGCCTCCTTCGCCGACAGTCCCAATGGCCCCAGCAATAGCAATTCACAGTAATTACGTGTGAAAGCACCAGCTATTTCTTCTCATTTATGGCTTCACCAATCACACTCTCAACTTGCGCTTGGACAAACTCTCACTCTCTCACTCACACGCTCACACTCTCTTTTTCTCAAATTCTCTCTCTCTCTCCAATTGCCTCGGCATCTGGAATAGAGAATCATACCAGAGTCACTGTGTGCTGATATAACCTCCTCCTCCTACTTTCCTAATACAATTGCCCTTCCTCCTCCTCCCTCCTATGTGTGTGTGTACAGGCTTCCTATTTAGTGGCAACGTTTTTCTTCACAACTCAAGTCACTCAAGTCTTGGGTAGATTTGAACAGAGTATACAAAATCTAGTAGGGAGTTGTTGCGTTGATTCGGGAAAAAGGCGAAAGAAAAATTCCAAGGAGGGAAATTTTTTAAAGTGCCTTCAAATGAGCCTGGAAATCAATGCAGACGTAGTGCAGGGTAGTTGCGAAAAACAGATGGTCTCCTAACACGCAAGAGTTTGAGTTATGACTACATATTCAATATTTTCACGGATCAAATTAGAGGAAATAGAAGGTAATGATTGTTTTGCTAATTTTATGAGCTTCAATTTGAAGTTTATTATTGTAGGAAACTGGACAAGGAAACAAGGTAAGCGTCTCACATGTAACACCTGGATTTCACTAACATCGCGTTCAGGGTGTCTAGTAGGGTCCCCCGACACCTGAATGGATAATCATTCGGGTGCATTTTTCGATTTGACCCTTTGGTGACCTCATTAAGTGCCAATGTTGAGGGACAAAAAGTTTACCAAAAAACATGGAACTTGGGTCAAAATTGTTCTACATGAGTCCCTGAGTAATGTTGAAATGCGAACTTTTGTTCTATCTTGTAACCCAAGACCTCCAGAGGTCATCCAATCTATGGTAGTGTCAGGAGCGGGAATTTGAGACATTCTTTCACTGAATCAGCTTAAATCTTGTACATTATCTGATCAATCTGACCTATGTGGTCCCTCAGACTATGGGAATACGTAATCCTGTCTGACCGAGTGGTTTACTTAACATCAGAAACTCATTATCGTGACCTGGTCACGACTTACCCTTCAAAATGAGGATATTTTGAGAATTTCCCTGTAACTACTCGTTGCTGCGGCCAAAAAATTCTGAAAAAATTCCAAGAACGGCAAAACGAACGGATTTTGTTGAAACTTGGCGAGCTGATCGTTAATCACATTTGCAATAATGGTACGACGGGAAATAATTTTGTGACCCTGTTTGTGACCTCCAGAGGTCAATTTGCAAATACGCTTGTAGCAGCGCCCTCTTTTGATACAAAAATCTGAAGAAAATCAAAGAGGGAGTCAAGCACATTCGACATCATTCTGTATTTGTACATTTTCGAAATCTGTCACTGGACGACCTACAGAGGTCATCAAAGGTCATTTGACCCCGTTGACCCCGCATAGAGGGTCACTATGAAAACGTTGTGAAATGTCCATGAACTACCTTCATTCAACTTGCTACTTTGCTATTCTCAGAATTTTTTCAGAATTTTTGGCCGCTGCTAGGAGTAGTTACAAAAAAATTATCAAAATATCCTCATTTTGAAGCGTAATTTGTGGCCAGGTCGCGCTAATGACCTTCTCATGATAAGTAAACCACTCGGTCAGACACGATTACGTATTCCCATAGTCTGAGGGACCACATAGGTCAGATTGAACAGATACTATGCAAGATTTAAGCTGATTCAGTGAAAGAATGTCTCAAATTCCCGCTCCTGACACTACCATAGATTGGATGACCTCTGGAGGTCTTGGGTTACAAGATAAAACAAAAGTTCCCATTTCAACATTACTCAGGAACATATGTAGAACAATTTTGACCCAAGTTCCATGTTTTTTGGTAAAATTTTAGTCCCTCAACATTGACGCTTGATGAGGTCACCCAAAGGTCAATTCGAAAAACTCACCCGAATGACACTACTTTCGGAGGTCAGGAGACCCCAATTAACTAGTTTTCGGCGAAATTTGTAAATTTCAGGTGTTACATGTGAGACGCTTACCTTGTCAGCTCTAAATGTAATGAGGATTATTTATTAATACAGGAGTTCCAAGATAAGTCAAATGATTTATATTTTAGTATCTGAATTTCAAAAGACTTGGATTTTAAATTTCGCACGCGTATTCACAAAGAGCTAGTAAATTTATTTTGGATACTACGAGTAGGAAAATTAGTTTATAATGGTGGACAATAATTCATACTACCCGAAACACTACACAGTAATAAAAATTTGATGTATGAATTTAATCATAATTAAAATGAATCCAGTGCTTGCAAACATTTTGAATGTGTGATGAATTTTTTTTGTGTAAATCTCAAGGACCAAACAATGTTCATCAAGTTTTGCTCAGTTTTATTTAAACATTGTGAACTTAATTTTCACAAAAAAATCCGCTCTAGATTTTTTGCACTCTAAAAGCAATTTACAGCAACAGCTGTGTGAAGCTACCCTTTTTCCCTCACTGTCTATAAAAAAAGCTTGTTGCACTCGATTATTCTCAACCCTGTACATTCTCTCTCTAGAAAAAAAAGTGAGAAAGTGATCTGGGACTAAGACTCCACACACTACATTTTGATCCCGAGTACATTACAACATTTTTTTCTTCCCTGCTCGCAAAAAAGGAGGAAGGTAATTCCCTCCTTTTTCTAACCAACTTAGAGAGAGGGCAGAGGTTGCATGGACAATCAATCAGTTTCATGGGTAATTACTACCTAAAAAATATAGAGCACATAAACCAGGTGAATGGGATCTGATGGGAGGTGGTGGTCCCCCTTTCTCTCTCTCTATAGCATGTAGTTTCCCTCCTTTTTGACTTTTCCTCCACCCCTCACGCTTTGCATGGTGTGTGTGGTGGGGGGTGGAGTGATAAAATTTCTAAATGAAGCATGTAATATGCGTGTATTTTCTCAACCCAGATTATACAGAGAATGGGAAAGTCATGTTTAAAAAAAAGAAAAGACTTTTCCCTTCTCCTTCAGCTTTCTCTTTCACTTTCTTCTCATAAAAAAATGAAAAGAAAAAAAATTGAGACTAGAGGTATTAGAAAAGGGTGGGAGGTGGAGTGGCACAAGAAAGCGTGAAACCACATTCACCAAGACTTTCTCCCTCCTCCTCCTTTCTCTCTCTTTCATTGTAAAGCTACAGCTTTATTATATAGCTGGGAGTACCCAGAGAGCCACAGCCCCCATTTGCTTTGCTGACATGATAATAATTCGTGGCTGTCAGTCAGTCTGTCATTCATTTGTGCAAAGTGTGGAGAGTTAGATTTGGAGTTTTCCATACCCACACACACACACATACACTCTCTGTCTCTCTAGCAGACACAGAGGTAGATGCAGGAAGGCTGGGAGAAGAGTTTGCAGGATGTTGCGTTTTTGGAGCTCCGCTCCAGAGACGAAGAGGCACTTGGAAGATGGAAAAGCAGGGGGAAGTGTTGAGAAGGTGGTTTTGGTAAATGTCAGTGAAAATGTCACCCGCGCCATATGAGATAAGGTTAAGCTAGCTCCCAGCGTACACACCGACACACACACACACGCTACACTCTCACCGGGGAGACGAGCCTCACGACGATGAGCGAGAGCATCTAAGTGAGGCGAGAGAAAGAGAGAGGCTTAGCTCTGTTCCTGCTCTCCGGCTTCTACTTTTACTTGTGCCTCCCCCTCATTCTCTTTCCTCGCTCGCCCTGTACCTTTAAAACTATTTCAACTCTTGGATTGGATGGATAAATATATGTACGGATCAAGTTGTAAGCGTAATTTAAATTGCAAATGGAAACGTAGCCCGGATTTTGTCTCTCTCTCTCTCTCATTCTCTTCTCGAAATTCCTTCAAAACACCCACACATCCTATTCTCCAGCTGGAGGGAAGAGAGAGAGAGAGGGCAGACAACACACGGCAAGAGTTAGTGCAAATATACACACACACATACACACACAAAGAAAATCCAGAAGAATCTGGTATGTACAAAAGAAGTGAAGGGAAGTGGATAGAATTACACACTGTGCTGAAAGTCCCTAGATTATCCCGCAGTCCTTCCCTCTCTCTTTCTCTCCTGTCTACATAATCTTGTGCGGTGTGTGTGTGGATGGTCGCAAAATTCCTTTTAAAATATTCCACAGCCATTTTCCGCATAGTTGGGATAATCGAGGAGGGAGAAATGGGAGTTACAACATTTCGAGATGGTGTGAGTACAGAAGAAAGACTGTCGGCAGCCCAGTACTCTCTGACTCTCTTCATGCCAATTAGTGGACTAGTCTGAGATTGCCTACACTGCTTACGTGTATGCGTGTGTGTGTGTGGGTGTATGTGGGGTCTGTAAAACCAATGCTTGAATCCATCATTTCACTTCCAATTCCTCATTTTCAATTGAAGAGAAAGGGAGAGAGAAAGAAGGGAAGGGAAGGGAAGGGGGAAAGAAAGGAGAAAGAATAAAGAGCAAGAAATGGGAGGCTTTTCCTCTTTCACTCTTTTTTTCTCTCTCCTTTTCCTTCCTTCCTCCATCATGATTTCTTGTTTTCTCTCTTTCTCTCTCAGCTTTCCTCTTCTCCTCTCTTTCTGTGTCTACCCCTCGTGACGTCTATTGCAGGGTAGAGTGAGAAGAAGACGAAGAGAGAGAGCCTGAGGAGATTTTTGAGGGAAAAGAGGTTTCCGAATCCCACTTTTTGACGTTTTACCTCCTCCACTCTACTCTCTCTCTTTCCTTGTTTCTTCTTTCACTTCTTTTCCCCTCCTCAATTTTCCCTTGGTCTTAGCTCTCCCTGCCTTTATGTACGTGTGTGTGTGTGGAAGTGTGTGGAGTGTAAAGCCTCGAGTGTAAAAAGAAGCGTAAACGTGGAATGGCCATATGAATATTTCCCCCCTTCGTTTTATTTCTCAACCTAACTAATAAAACGGGGGTATACACACACACACACTCACAAGAGGATCGAGGGAAAGAGAGAGAGGATGAAAAACGTGGATTGGTTGTAGCTTTTCTATGCGATGGCATGGCATCGCTCTTGGCGGTTTTAGTTTCCCCATTGAAAACGTCAAGGTACACCCAACCACACACACACAAAGAGAGACTCTCAAAGACACACACAGCCATTGCACACTCACTGAGTGGATTCATCCATGCAGTCCAATTTATTAGATGCTATCACACTATACATGTATATTTGAATATGAATAATAGCAAATGTTGAATGGTCCATGTTAATTCTCAACTGTAGCTCTTCCTCTTCTGCCCATATATGTGCACACACAAACACACGGGGGAAAGTGTGAGGATGAGTCATGAAATCATCCATGGAACAAGGACAAGACACTCTCTCACTCTTTTCAAAAACTCAACTTGCCAAAAATTAAAATCCAACCAAGCTCTCATTTACATTTAGATGGGAAAAAGGATCTCTCTCTCAGCCACCAATAATCACATCACCTATACCTCCGACCCTCCCACCACACAAGACATCCTCTTCTCTATCTATATTTTTTTACCTTCCCTCCATCCCAATTACCCTCATCCATCCCCTGTACAGCCATCCACTCTCCCCTCTATTCATATTCATGGGAATTTCCCATCTCCTTCCTCTCCTCCTTTCCTCCTTCTCAATTCTCAATACACTCAATACCCTCCAAGAATCTTATCATAGTCAAACACACACACGAGCAAGCGCCAGAAAATATTCTCCATCTAACTCTCTTCTGTTATTCTTATTGGATTTTTCCCTCCAACTATAATCTATCTATAATCTATAATCCCATATATATATAAATGTGTGTATGTG
Source organism: Pygmarrhopalites habei (assembly GCA_009870185.1). Taxonomy (NCBI): domain Eukaryota; kingdom Metazoa; phylum Arthropoda; class Collembola; order Symphypleona; family Arrhopalitidae; genus Pygmarrhopalites; species Pygmarrhopalites habei. The sequence goes on from WJFB01000110.1 coordinate 56,982, forward strand.
TGTCTAACAATGTTTTCTTTTTTTTCTCCCTCAGCCGTTCCAGACCGACCCGGGCGTCCACTCATCTCTTCCTTCACATCTCGCTCAGTCAACATTTCGTGGGCCCCGCCCCTCAATTCCCATAATAGCCGAATCTCTCACTACGTCATCCAAACAAGGTAAGCTATTAAACATCCCATATTGTCTAACCCATTTTCCAGTTGCCCTGTGCCCTGTACTGAAAGGCTACCTCACTCTGGGACGGACATTTTCGTACCTAGGCACACACACACAATCTTACCTCCTGTGATGTCATGTCTACTTTAGGCTATTCATCTGGATTTATTACATCTACACCAAAAAGTAGTCTCAGTCCACACACTGTAGTATAGTGCAAAGTCTAATTGTGGACTGTAGGCTGCCTTTAATAGTTCCTCTCTCTCTCTCCTGCTCTGGTTTGGAGGAAGAGGAGTAATATAATTGAAGAAGAAAAAAGAGTGGAAGGTAGAGATGTGTGTGTGTGTGTGTTCGGGGTTAACAAGGTAAAAAGAAAGTATTGGATAAAGATAGCACGGAGAGTAGATGGGTGAGGAAGGAGGAGGAGGGCATTGGGTAGAAGAAAGGTTGAAGCTCAAGAGGGAAAGTGGAGCTGAGGCTGTGAGTCTGAGATAGGATCTAGAGTTGCAGAGGGAACTTTCAGTGTTTGTGCGTGTGTGTCTACACTGGAAGCTACTTGGTGTATGGGGTGGTTGGTGGGCAATAGCAATAATGAAAATCGAAGGGTGTGTGTGGATGTGTGTGTGTGTTCGTTGAATATTTCAACAGAGTCGGTTGTTTGCATTCAACACAGACCAGACGGCCAATACTCGTCAATAGGAGGAGGAGGAGGAGACGAGAGACGTGGGCTGGGGAGGCGAGGGGAGTTTCAAGAGGGTAGTGTGAGAGCATCATCATCCGACTATCCTAACCTGGAATCATTCCATCCTTCCTATATAGGGTAGCACAGGTGTACATCCTCTCCCCCCACAGTGGGATGTACACAGTACACAGTAGTTATATGGATAAGGCCCGGCTCTATAAACAAGGAAGAGGGGATGAGATAGTCATGTAGCATTTGGAGAGATGCAACATTTCCAAATTCATTTCCTTCATTTTATTGGCATTTTCTCGGAGAGAACAACAAAGTTTTCCATTTCCCAGGAAATCAAACCATTTTCCAAAGAATCAGATGAACAAGGCACCAAAGAGGAGGAGGAGGAGAAAGCACCTTCGTTGTCGCTGAGAGAGAAAGCAAGTCTCAAATGCAATGTGTTCTATGTTCAGTAGTGTACACACACATGTACAAACAACATGGGAGAACAGAGGGAAAAAAATATATGTGTGTAATGTGCATTTGGCTAGATAAAAAAACCAGTTTATACTTTCTCAGCTCCTTCCTCCTTCTGAAACACACCCACCCACCCAGACACACACACACAAGACAGGGCTCGAGAGGGAGTGTAGTCTTCAAAAAATGTTAGGTAGTCAAAAGAGTGAAAGTGTGTGGGACTGTGATATACACGCAATATAATGTGTGGCATGATATAAGAGTTTTGATAGTTGGGTCCGTTCCTCTCTCTCTCTCTCTGCTTTTGTTCCTCCCCACTTTCTCTTTGTATGTGTGTATTTCCTGAGCGTTGCTTTCTCCCTGGTACACAGGGGGAGTCCTTCGATCCTTGGCATGTTCTTGTTAAGGGCAATCCAAAGAATTTAACTCCATCATGAATTTATCCATGATCCTAGAATCCACGTAATAATATGTGGAATATCTCATGAGCCTATTACATATATCCCCCTCTCCTCCAATTCTCCCTTCTCTCCAAGGCAGTAAGGCAACCAACCCACCGTGAGAGAGTTGGAGAGGCTAGAGCAGAAAAAAGAAGGAAGAGAGAGGGAGAGAAAAAAATGAAACGTACAAGGGAATGAGAGAGAGAGGGACTTACTTTTCCAATAAAATCCATCTCGTCTCTTCTTTCTCTATAGAACATTGGAGGATGGATAACGGAGGGAGAAGAGAGGAGAGAAAAAGGAGAAAGGTTTGGAGAAAAGTTGACGTTTCAACTTTGCTTTTATCCCGGTCATGCCATGCCAGGCCATGGCATGCTAAGCAATGATGCCATGAAATGCCAAGGCACAAAAAGAGAAGAGAGAGACTTTTTTTTCCTCTTCTTCTATCCCAAATAGACAGTTTTACACACAGATATCCCCCCCCAACATACATACATATGGCCAAAAGAATATTTGGAGCATTTGACCGTGGCTGTGTGTCTGCCACTGCCCCTGTCTGTGTCTGTGTGTGTGTGGACTTGGGGATGGGTAGAAATAGTCCATGCTTTTTTAAATGGTTCATCCATGAGAATAATCTGCAGTCGTTTACTTTTACTTTTACATTTCCCTCTGGTATGTACAACTCAGAAAACTTCAACCCTATCCACATATAACCACGTACCTTTTCTCTTCTCCAGTTATGGCATTGGCATTGGCATGGTGAAAGCAGACGCATAGTATTGCCTAGGATTTACACACACATACACACACACTCTTCCCAACTACATTCACATCCACAGTCATGAGCCACACATCCACTCTTTCCCTTTCACTTGACCACCAATAATATTGATAGTGACTGACTGACTGCCAGACCCAGTTTGTGTTCACTGGACTGGAGCCAAAAGTCAAAGCCCAAAGTATATATAGAGTTGAAGGCTGAGACGCTTCAAAGTAAGTAAAAGTACTGAATACACACTCACACAATGTACAAAGAATAGTACAGCAAGGTAAGGATTTTTTGGTTTCTGTCTTACCCCCTCCTCCTCCTCCCGGAAAAAGGAATTGAGAGGAGAGGAGGGTTGGCCGTAATTCCAAAAAAAACCGCTCATCTCTCTTGACATGAATTGTGGGCGGATGAATTGTGTCTATGGAAGAGGAGGAGGAGGAGAAAGCGAGACGGAGCAAATAAATAATATTAAAGGTGGGAGTCATTGAGGGTTGAGAGAGTGATGCATCGACACGATTATTTATTTCCGAATTTGTAATTAAATTTTCCACAGCATTTTCCCCCAAACATGACATTCCACAAGTTATAGGAACCAGCTATGGAGAGGAATAGAAAGAGAAAGCGATATATCCTGGGTTGGAGTGAGAGATGCAATGTGAATGTGAACGTCAGGGCAACGGAGTGTGGGGAGTAATTAAAGCATTAATTTGTTGGCGGTATGGGCATGATACGCGAGTACTCTACTCTTGTGTGTGTGTGTGTAGATGTGCTACCACACACACAGGAAAATGGCAGTGCAATGCCATGTAATGTGAAGGACGCTTAATACGGAGGAAGGATGTGGAGTCGAGTTGATATTGCAAGGATTTTTCTAGCTTAACTGTGAGGTTTGGAATGGAATTCTGATGTTGAGGAGGCGAGGCGACTGCTGTCTGTGCTTCGTTTGTGTATATATGTGTGTGTGTTCACTTTTCTAGGCTTTGCTTTCCCCTGATGTTGAGGGCTCTGATGGGGAGATGAAGAAGGTGAATGGATGCATAGAGTAGTCGCTCCCACGATTAACATTTTGATGTGGGGGTGACATATGGAGCTAGAACCTTTGGCTCGCTCCTCTAACATTACCCGAGATGCCAAGCAAACACACACACAGGGAAAGAACGTGGGGAAAGAACCCCGCGCTCTCTCACTATCCTTTCTCTGTTTTCTTTCTCTATTTCTCTCTCTCTCTCTCTCGAACTTTTGCAGGGAGTAGGGAAAGCAAGTGGTAGGCATCTCCTCATAGCTTTTCGTCGTCGTCCTCCTCCTCCTCTCACTATGCCGTCGCCTCCGCCTCATCCACACTCCTTCTCTGTTCCGTCCTTATGAGAAATCCTCAATAAAAATTCCTTCTAGGAGCGTATCTACTTAATGGGCAAGAGAGTAGATTGATTTTCCGAAGAGTCATTTTCTTTCTTCCTCGTCTTCTTACAAAGCTCCATCTTTCCTGATGCTTCTCTCTCTCCCTCTCTTTCTTTGCCTTCTAGCTTTAGAGAGAGAGAAAGGAAAAGAGAGGAGAGAAAGAGGCAGGAGTCGGAACGGTTCTTTCCTCGTCTTTCATTCCCCATACTTTCTCTGGGCTCGGAAGAGACTAAGATTCTCTACTAGGGACATTTCAAACCATCACCGTCGTCTCTCTCTGAGCTCCTTCCTTTTCTTCTTCTCCTCCTCTTCCCCCTTAGATGAAGAGGAAGACACTAAAGGGAGAAAGAAGGGGCCTATTTTAGCTGGAGAAGAGTTAATGAACCGTTACCCGGGCGCATCCTTGTCTTCCGTCTATTTCTCTCTCTCTCTCTGTATCTTCTTCACTTCTCTTCTACAGGAGTGTACAACTATTTGAACATCACTTTCTCCAATTCTCTCTCTCTTCTCCCTATAGTCTCAGAACGACAGTCTAACTACATACAAAGACAGACATGAAGGGATGTGAGAGAAGGGAGACAGGAGCAATGTTCATCATCTGCCATACGCTCATACGCCATACACCATCAACCAGCCACCTTAACGTCACCGCGTAGCACAAGCACAACAGAAAAGGAGAGAAAGGGGGCTATAGTCAAGGAAAAGGCAGGAGGCAGAGAGCAGCCACTTGCTTGTTCAACCTCTTATTCCGCCTTCCTTCCATTCTTTTCAAAATCTCTTCATATAGATCAGTATTGTGTGAGAGAGAGAGAGAGAGAGGTGTGTGTGTGTGTGGATTGAGGCAGTGAGGTGTGGGAGAGTTGATGGGAGATAGATTGCATCCCTGCCTCTAGAGAGTTTCTATACTTCATTCCTTGCATTACAGGCTCAAGATCCCCTCCTCTTTCCTTCCCATTCTATTATACTCCCATGCTATTATATACATTGTACATGTGGTAACGTGTGTGTGTGGGTGAATGTGTGGTTCGGGTGTTGATGAAATTTCCCGAGGGGACTGGATTTCATAACTTATCCCCGGTCACTATCCTCCTCCTCCTCCTCCCTTTAACTTCTTTTAAACTGAGAAACTTGTAAATTAATTAAAACTGGGGAGGGATTGACTCGCGTGCAATTCAAGTGACAAGCAGAAAGACAATTTCACTTTTTTTATCCCCATTCCTTCTTCAAAGAAATGAATCTCCAGACACCCACAATCCTCCTATCCAAGTAGAGTGGAGAAAGAAGAGAAAGCTCATCCGTGCTACACATGCATTATGACACTGTGCAGACTTTCCGTAAAGCGACAAAGTTTTCTGATAATTTTCCATACTTTCTAAATTAGAAAGAGGGTATGTGTGTATGTGTACGTCTGTGTGTGCGGGTACAGCGTATGAGCGTCCAAACTTTTAATTATTTATATACATAATAGTTTTACACGAAAAATTTGGAAAGAATGGCTGGGTGCATCACCACACACTCCAATTTCCCTGCTAGTCTGAACTTTATTTTTTTCGTCCACACACTCAAAACATTGCTTTAATTCATTATGATAATGCATGTAAGTTTGGCAGTCTGACTCTTATTGTACTTGACATTTTCCCCTCCGCCGCAGTCAACAGTCAGCATAATATCTTGTGAAATTTGTAAATGTACGTGTGAGGGGGAGAAGAGGGAAACTCTCAACAGTATTACAATCGGATTGTTTGATTTAATAAGAGGACCCAGTTGGGGTTTCCACAGAGCCACACACACGCACACACAGAGCAAAAGTCCCCTTGCTCCACCCCACTAAATGCATGCATGGGTGTTGAAGAGTCAATTGACTCGATTATCCTGTGTGATGATGAGTGGGGTGTGTGCATATCTCTCTCTTCATTTCTTTCGGCTAGCTTCATTCTCTCTCACTCTCTCGCTCTTGTACATATATTTTGTTTGAACAAGGACCATCATAAATTCTCAGCTCTTCTCTTTCCTCACCCTCCGTAGGATCCCTTCTCATTCCGCCAAGCAAAAGTGGTGTGGCGGACAAAAAACCTCTCCACGTACATACCAATCTACATACATGGGAGAGGGAAGACCCGCTGTACTAACATTAATAAATTGTTTATGCATAGGAGAACAAGGAGAGGAAAGGACTTGACGTAGTTGTGTGTGTGTGTTTCTCAACTTGCTCTCGCCCCATAAGCATTTCATTTCATTTGTCTATCCATATGGAAAGCGTAGGTACTTTTACTTTATGTACGGTCTCCCCGTCTCATTCTCCTCCACTTCTTCTTTTCCAGCATATTTGTGGAGGAGGCTGTATGCATGGGGTTGTACAGCAAGTGGTCCAAGAGTATAAACATTTTATACCGTCAACCAGTTTTCCTTGAAGAAAGACGAGAGACGAAGAGAGAGAGGGGGAAGGTGGGAGGAGGATGTGTAGAGGGGGAAAGGAAAATAGATGGTATTTGGTGGTGGGTGAAAAGCTTGTCGTTTTCCCTCTATTCCTTCGATCCCTGGAAAAACGTGTGCTTGGGCAAAGAAGGAAAATAAGAGTTTTTCTCTCCCCTCTCTCTTCTTTCGTACACACAGACTTTGTGTGTGTGTGAAGGATTCTTGAGCCATCGCATTGCTCAGGCTAAGGCAGGATAGTTGTGGTATAAACCACTTTACACTTTCTCCCTTACTTTCTGGTCGGGGGAAGGGCTGAACAGTGTAGAGCTGCTGTATGTTGTGTTGTGTGTGTGTGGGTTGGTGAAATAATTTGTCTTTTTGAATCATGCTGGTATTTTGGGGCTTGGATCTCGGAGCGGAGGTTGGGTAAGCAGATGAGACGAGCAGAGAGAGAGAGAGGGAGAGGCGAGAGGGCAGCTATCTTCCTAAATCACCCGAACAACAACAACAACAATCAAGGGAAGGAGTCTGGGAGCTTTCACATACATCTAACGTACACAACTGGAGTTTCTCCTGGAAACTGTGCGTTGTACAATTTCCATTTCTTTATCCCTCTCTCTCTCTTCACCTCAGCCTCACTGTATCTCATTCTCAGGGCAGATGTACCAGAGGAAGAGAGAGAGAGACTGTCAGTTTATTTTTCCAGATGCAGGGGAAAGGAAGGGGGACCAAGTCTCGAGCGTACCTCCACAGACACACACAAATAGACAACACACGCTGTGTATAGTAATAGCGGGAGGAAAAGCGTTAGGTTTTAGATAGAAAGAGAAAGAGTTTTTGGAGGAGCTTAACCCGACTCTGATTTCCATGCTAGGCCATCGTAGAGTATGCTCAACAACTTGTCGCATATAAAAATAAAATAACTGTATGTACAGATGGGTTGAAATAGCGATGCTAGTACTAGAGCGGGTGTGTTGGTTGTTTGGGAGGGAGAGGAAACCGTGGGGTCTAAGATGAATATCCATCTACTATCCCATTTCTTTCCTCTCCCGTATCATAACCCACATAGGGCGGCAGAACCGCCGACGCTCTCCTGTACACTTTCTTTTCATCCTCTTTCTCTCTCTCTCTCTCTCTCTGTCTCCATTTTCGTGGAGATACTCCACCGTGAGTGAGTGTGTGTTTGCAGTCTTGTTGTCCACACGTGGACATGCTGCATGCATGCCATCAACTTTTATCGTCTTGTTCCTCCTCCTCCTTCTCCTCCTCCTCCTATACTTCAATGTAGTCGTAGGGAGAATTGCATATTTGTTTGAACCAACGGTGGCTACAACAGCCTTCAGCTTTTCCCCCGTATTCTCACTTGACAATTTCCAGTGACAACTGTGGGAGAAGAGGAGATTCTAGTCAAAATATTTGCATTTGTGACAAGATAATCCATGACTGTATACACAGTACAGTCAGTCTCTCTGTAATGTATATGTGTTCCACTCATATATATTGTTTATTCTGTCAGTTTTTTTGCACACCATCCCCTTTCTCTCTCTCTCTTCTCAATTGTACGAGAGAGAGAGAGAGAGAGAAAGTAGAGTGAAAAGGGAAGGAAATGGAGAAAAATGATGAAAGTCTATGTTTGTTTATTTGTCTATTTATTTCTTTTTTCTTGTTTGTTTTTCGCAGAATCGGAGAAGACGGAGATTGGAACGAAACGGGGATTCTCACGAATAATCAGACTTCTTATCAGGTACTTTCACTTTAAACGAATGAGCGAATGAGTTGTGTGTGTGTGTGAAAGCACATGCAGAATGCAGAATTGTAGCCATCATTAAATGTTGTTCTGCTTGACAAAAATTTTTTCGAGAATGTGTTAACAGAGTTGATTGTTTTTTTTCACTCTCTCACTCTCACTTTTTCCTTATTTTCTTCGTCAGGTTAATGGCCTGGAACCTTTCACCGTCTACTCATTTCGCGTGGCTGCTAGGAATGGTGAGTTTCACTCTTCTTCCTTTATTGCAAATTTCATCGTGATTTTATTATAATGTAGATTTACGTAGCTACGATGCCCGTGTTTGTTTAGAGGGGGTGGAGTGTTTTTGAAAATTCAGTTGATGTGATGTGTGCTAAATAATTTATAAGTTAGACTCTGTGAAGACTCGTTCAACTTCCATTTTGAAATAAATCTTTTCTTCTCATGATAATATGATTGATGAGATGAGAGATTGTGTCGAAATGATTATGTAATTTGAAGTGTATGGGATGGGGCTAATGAGTTTTTGTTTTTTGCTCTGTTGTTATTGTTCGCATTCTATTTTGTAGCGTTATTTGCGCTACTGCTCCTGTTTTACGTTACGTTGTTACGAGCATTTATATATATATATATATATTCAAGTGAAGAGTCATTATGATGATGATGATGATATGTTTGGAAAATGATTGTAGGGATTGGAGAAGGCCCATTTAGTAAAGAAAGCTACTACTTCGTCACATTGAGAGAAGGTAAGTTTTCCTTTTTTTTCACTCTCCCCTAAACTTTCACTCACTACTTTCTAATTTCTTTGTTAAATTCCCTCTCTCTCTCCAATAATTAACCCGATCATCTTCCATCTCCTCACCCGACCCTTTCTCCACTTCTCTCCACGTTTTGAAAAACTAATTAAGCACCTCATCAATATAATTTAAATTTAACCATCTTTCCTCACCATTTCATCATCATCATATTACGACCACCCCCACTCCGGCCTCCGCCCCCAACTCCCCCACAATCTAACTTGAAATTGAGAGCCTGTGAAAAGCTTCACTGACACTCGCCCTGTAGAAGGAAGAGCTGAGAGAGTTAAAGTGGGCACATTATAAGAGCTCCTCCTCCTTCCACTATTCAATTATAAAGTCTTGAAACACTTTTTAATTTCCTTATTTCCTTCTAATATGTCAGAGAGAGAGAGAGTGGAGGCCAATTCAATGAACCCCCTCCCTGTCATCCTCTCTCTGTGTCTCCTCCTGTCTTCCTCTCCCCTCATTCCATTATAGTCGTAAAGCTGTTTCATTTTATAAGACACACTCTTCGTATGACTTCACCAAATGACTCCCCTACATAATGAAGTATAAAGAATTTCAAAATTTCTCATTCTCAACTCAACACTTTGTGTGTGCGTGAGTGTGTGTGTGTGGAAGATGCAAAAGATTATATAATAATGGAAACTACAGGGAAGTGTATATTGTACAAAGAGAGACTGGATTTTCTCTCAAGATATTCTCCAACATGGGCTTGGAAGATGGGAGGAGGAGGAGAAGGAGTGCTGTTGGTGACGCAAAGATTAACGTAGAGTGGCGGAAATTAATTTGCACAGTCTTTCTCCAGGACCAGAGAGAGGGATGGTCAGGGTTCGTCCTGTAATGAGAAAGGCTATACAAGTCGTGGTGGTGGAAAAGTACACAGATGTGTAGTATACATGCAGCGAGGGAAGAGATACGAAAGGAGGAGCAAGGGAGTTTGTTTTGCTCTATCCTTGTTGTTCTGCCTCCTTCCTTCCTGGACAGTGACAGAGGGAGAAGTGATGAGGGTATATGAGCACAAGTGAAGCTGCAAGGAGTCTTCCTATCTTTTGGATATGTGTATGTATATTCAGAGAGAGAGAGGAGCAGAGATGTTAGGTGGGCGAGATGAAAGACTGTTTGGAACAATTGCTTTCTATATCCCGAACAAGAACCTCCCAATGTAATGAATGGGACAACTTGGCCAGGGCCAACTTAACTACCCCTTCTCTTGCTTTCTCTCTCTCTCTCACTCTCTCTTATATCCTTGGGTGTGTGTGTGTGGATCTGGAAGAGGGGAAAGGAAAGAGCACACAGCTTGTGTTTGGTGTTTGAGAGACGAGAGTCTAGTCCAGTTCCACACAGTTTCCTCCTTCTCTGAGAGAGAGGAAGAGAATTAACGTTCAAAATATGAGGACAGCTTTCTCTAACTTTTTGGAGCCTTTTTGCTTTATCATGAGACTAGCATGAGACTTAGCTGGCCGTGATAAATGGAGACCATTCATTTTGAACAGTTTACATTCCAACTGGTATACATTGTCAAACTTTCTCTACACTCACATCTCACTTCAGCCTCTCTCCCTTCCCTCCTCTTACTTTCTCAGAGAGAAAGTGTAGGTCTCTCTCTCTTTTTAGGTCTCAGATCTACTTCTTCTTATTCCTAGAGGAAACACAAAGAGAAAAGTGGCCAAGGCAAGAGGAGAGTCCGAGCGTTTTATCCTCCTTCTCGTTCCACATGCAGAGTGCAGAGAGGAAAAAGAGTGAGAGAGATGGAAGGAGAAAATGCAGAGGACAAGGGGACAGCCTTAGAGAGAGAGAGAGAAAGTAGTGAGAAAAGAGAGCAGAGTACATCTCAACAAGCGCCCAATAACTTAGTCAATGACAAGAACAAATTATTTTGTTCATGGTAGACTCCGGATTACGGACTCCACCAATCTTCCTCATTCAATTTATTCACTTTAGCTCATCCCACCGAGTTTTTCCTTCCTTCCCCCTTCATCCTTCTTCACTCTCTCCCTCTCACTCTCTCCCGCCCCTTCATCCTTGTTCAGAACGGAGGAGGAATAAGAGGAGAAGGGGAAAACTACTACTAACAATTCTCCGGGCAAGTCAACTTGAATCTATTTCAACGCCTTTAGAATTAAACCAAAGCCGCCACACTAACTGTGACGCGCGTGGACCAATCCAACTTGAGAAGAAGAATCTTCTTCCTCTTTACCTAACGTCCGTACCTACATACATTGCATACGTACCTCTTCATATCATCTCAATCTCCCCCATTTCTCCCCTACTCTCTATTCTATCCGCCTATCATCATCTCTTTTCGCACCATCCCCATCCATCCATCCTCGTCTTCTTCCCTTCTCTCCAGTTCCTTAGTCCATTAAATGACCACACAACTACCAATTACAATTATTTGTGAATCAACTCAAAACTTCTTCCTCACTCCTCCACACACACACACACACACACACACACACACAGCACACTCCAGTAAGACACATTGCCACCCCTTTTATACTCTGTCCATTAAAGGAGTTTCCCAAATTTATAGGACACTGTCTCTTTCTCTATCCAGGAGTGAAAGTAGGACAGTATAGTGTGGTGAGACAAGTGACTCAAGTCACTGGACGAAGAACATGAAAGTGAGAGAATGAGAGGTTATTTGTTTGTTCGTGGTGGCAGTAAGGAGTGGGAGAGGTGGGGAGCGAGTCTTCCATGGCTTTCCCCACTTTCTCTTTCGCTCTGCTGGAATTTGTTTAGAAAGAACACAGAGTGTGCCTCTACACTCTGTGTGATGTGTAGAAGATTGTGTCTCTCAGTCATATATATTTTTATAAAAAAAATATATGGCGGGAGAGTATTGTACTGTAAATGTGGGATAAAAAAAAGAAAAAGTGTATAAATTGAAAGGGAGTTTGGATACTCCTTTGTGTTGGGTGTAGCTAGGTTTCTTGATTTGTATATTTTATTTTTTACTCCTCCTTTCTCTCTTTCCCTTTATTTTTTTCTGGGTGAAACTTCGGGATAGATGATTATTGGATCCGTTTTTTCCTCTCCTACTCTCTCTCATATTCTCCAGTGAAGGGTTTCTTTGGGGGGAGAGGGCCTGAAAAGAAAACTTGGGTGGTTCCTATTGAAATGAGGAGAATGAGAGCGAAAAAAAAAATATAAGGAAAAGAACGGAGGAGTGCGGCAGTGGGTTAAGGAGACTTGTATGTTATTATACACATTTCCATGTATATGAATATAAGTACACATAAAGGCACTCTTTACATTTTGCTAGTGTAAGAAATTGAGGGAAAAAATAGATGCTGAGGTAACCCCGGGAGACGTTCTTTCTTTTGGTCCTCTCGTCACTCACACACACACACACGCATTCTTGATGCTATGGTGGTGGTGGGGGAGAGAAAGAGGATGGAATGGGATGCTGCTACTGTATAGAAACGACAGATGAGAGTACAGTAGAGATGGGATGAGATAGTTCTTTTTTCTCGATCCTTGCATATTTGATGAGATATATTGGCAAGAGAGTCGGTACGGTAAATTGTGTAGAAACGAAACCCCTCACCCTCTCTCTCACTCAGTTTGTATAAGAATAATCGGTTCATAGTGATCAATAGCGGCAGTGGGCCGGAGAGAGGCGGGAAACGTAGAATAGGAACATGGGGAGTAGTGAAGGGAAAGGAAGAAAAAAAAAAGAGAGAGAGAAACACAGTTGCTTCTTCCCCGCGGGGTACAAGCTACTTTCTTTGTTGCGACTCTTTTCCCTCACTTTCTCCAGTAGCAAGTAAACCTCTTCTTACTCTCGAGTGACACTCGGATGGCCCAACCACCACACCAACGAACACCCCATCCCTTCATACTTTTTATAAGTATACACTCGCACACTTTTTTTCGAGAGAGAGAGAGAAAGTGTGTGCGTGTACTCATAGAGTCACACACACACACAACCATCCAATTCAATTCCTCTGCCCATCTTAGATCAACATATGGCCTATATATACATATATAAGCCCTTCACTTTCCCCCTGAGTGTGTTGTGCCCTCCTTATATCCAAAAAGATTGTGTACGTAGCATGACACACACACACTTCTGACTATGCTTGCTGGCATGTGGCGCCCAAAATCCCATGCACCAATAGCACCATCATCATTTTTTCTCTCTCTCTTTCTTACATTCACATTTTCACATTCCCTTTGTTATTGCCCATCATGTTGAAAAAGACGGGGAAAATGAAAAAAATCCCAGCTCTTGCGATTTCTTTCAAGCGAATAACTGGAGCCACTTTCTCCTTCCTCCTTCCCTCCATTTATAACTACCAGGACAACGACTTTACGGTTAGGCTATCAAATCCAGAGCTACATCACATACTATATCGTTCTCATTCTATTCCATTGTATATGACTCATCCTCTCTCCTCCTCTCCCTCATCCCAACACGCTCTCTCTCTCCCCTTCCACGTTATGCTTCACGCTTTCCCATCTTTCATCTTTGCCATGTGCCTCTAAACTCTCCCTCCCTCATCCACACACACCCCCACTCTCTCTCTCTCTCTCTCTCGATGGAGTTTCCTAGTTCCCTCAACTGACTCTCGAGCTGACTCCTTTTCCAGGAACTGCCCCCTCCTCCTCCTCAAAACTACTTCAACTTCCTGTGACTCCCTTCAAAACATTCAACAAGCTCACACACAAAAGTTGACAGACAAAAGCCTTCGTTAATCCGAATTATTATTCTAAAGAATGGCGTTCTAATCAATTCTGATTAATTTATCCCATGCTACTCCTCCTCCCTCTCCTCCTCCGCCTCTCTATTCACTTCCATTCAAACACACACACACCCTCTCTGTGTGTTCTCCATTCATTCAAAGCCAGTTCTGCCCACTCTCTCTCTCACTCTTTTCTCTCTCCCTTTCTCTTTGGTCTTTAGTTTCTCCTTCATCATTTCCATGAGGCCATTCTATTCTAGTTTGAGCAAATGTTGTGTAATTAGCCATGTACCATCAATTAGCTTTCTCCTCCCTTGTTTGCTTGTTTCTCTTTTTCTCCATGACTTTTTTTTGAACGGAGTAGAAAAAAAACTAATTTGTGTAATACAAATGTTCTCTGATAAAATTTATTATTATTTATATTGTACAGTACCTGAAGGGAAGCCCATTATCACGTCGGCTGTGAATACAAGTTCCAGTAAAATCCGACTCACATTCAAGCCACCCCCCAAGAATACAATTCATGGAGAATTCATTGGCTATCGTCTTGCCTACAGACCCCGAGATGACAAGGCTTCCCATTATATGCAAGAAATTTACATTCGAGACCCCAATATCCATGTAAGATCCACCATTTCTTCTTCTTGCATGCCACTATGTGTGTATATGTGTGTGTGTGTGGGATAGTGAACAAAATTAAATTACAATCTCATTCTCCGACCAACTACTTCTTCTCCTAGCTCTCAATTTCAATTCCAATTTCCTGAATTTCTTGCTATTTTGAGTCCAACTCTCCACCCGCTGTTCAAATCCAGTTTCACTCTCTCTCTCTCTCTGAGGAAAACAAGGAAAAACAAACAAATGCAAAAGTAGTGGAAAAGTACGGCCACACACTACCTAGGGTACATCATCTCCTCATCATCTCTATCTCAGCAGCTGGCACAAGTACTACAATTTCCTCTCCCCATCCCTTCCTCCTCCCTCCACTGTCTAGAGTCTTCAAAATGGAGATTTCTTCCTCATCAAATATTAATTACGATAATTTATACTTGAGACTGTTTGATTTGATTTATGAGATTCATCATGAATATACTAATTACAACATATTGTCTGTGTGTGCCTGTGCTTGGCTCTGTCTGTTCCAGTTTCTCATTGGTGTGTGTGTCTCTCCTAATTTTCAGAGTTACTACATTGATCATCTCATGACGTTCACCCAGTACTTGGTCTCACTTCAAGTTTTTAATCCCGAGGGTCTTGGTGAGTACAGTGTCCAATTAACTGTGCACGCTCTAATCAAAGTTTTGATACACACATATTTTAGCATGGAGTGGAATTCCACCCGGAACTGTGTTATTGACTGATTGTTCTCTTTCTCCCATTTCCATCCTGTAGGTCCTTCCACAACCGTCGCTGTGATAACAGACGAAGGAGGTAAGGAAAAATTTTTTTCAAAATTTAAATTCAATTTAAATACTGTGAGTGTGTGAGTAGGTTCGCATAAATTCAGTCATGATTGAGGTAGAGTGAGGGAGACAATTTATTACCCTAATGTTAATTGTAAATTGATCGGACTGGGAAATGTGGGACACACAATACAATGTGGATTTGTGAAAGGAGGAAAAGGGAAAGCAGAGCAGTGTGTGTATATGTGTGTCTGTGTGGATTGAATGTGGTTCCCAAAATTTGTTTGATGATTCTTCCTTCACGCAAACACACACACACGGCCTAGTCGCGTAGATGATGAAGTGAATGGAATGAGACAAGGTGTGTGTGTCTGTCTGTACTCTAGTATATAAATAGTGAAGAGGTGTGTGTGTATCTCGACACACACACCTATGTATGTATGTGAGGCTGTTGCTGTTGGTTAAGTTTGTGATGTGGGGGGAAATTCAGTCAGCTTTTCCTCTCTTCTTTCACTCTGGCGTGGAACTCTCGGACCGGATCCATGACAAGAGCTGTATGTACGTGTGTGTTTGTGTGTGTATGTTGGGTTTGAAAGCCGGGGTGTGTGGGGAAATAGAGAGAATTTTGTGTGTCGGCTCGCTCTATTAGATAAGCATGGATAGATGGATGGAATTGGTGGGCTCTCGCTTTCTCTCTCTCTCAGTGTGTGTGTGTGTGTACGTGTGTCTGTGCACGTGGCTGTATAATCTTTCATGAAGAAATCTTCTCAGCTAAAACCTTTCTATTGAGGCTTTACTTTCAAATACTTTCTTGTCCATTTAGACCAGGTTAGAAAAAATTTTTTGTAGGAAAACATGGTTTTGGAGGATTTTGCACCCATGAACTGAACATAAGCTGTATAGGATACGGCGAAGACGTCTCTATTTCCTCTTTTCTCCCTCTCTCCACAAATACACTGATATATGTACACAATATAGAGAAAAGAGGGATGCGGTTGTGAACCATCTTCTTGTAGCCTTCTTCTCTCTCTCTCCCTCCCTCCCTCTCTCAATAAACTATAACTTTGATTTACTCTCCACACATAGGAATTATTTCTCATTGCCTTATGTCATGCCTGCCTATACACATCTATATTTATTTATCTTTCCTCACCACCATCCCATCACGATTCCCTACTTTGGTCCTTCCCTTTTTTACTGTGTGTGTGTGTGAGGGTTCGAATTTTGTGTTTGTGTGGGATGCTAAAGGAAGAAAAGTAAAAGTAAACGAGAAAGTTGAGTCAGAATAAGGACTTTTCTCATGGAATGTACATAGCAGAAGCAGACTTTGTGTGTGTGTGTGTGAGTGTACAGATGTAGTGATTCTTCTTGTCATCCCCGTGTGTGTGTGTGTTGATCAAGATTGCATTGGTAGTCATAAAACTATGAAATATATAGACATTATTATTACCAGCAAGAGTCTCCTCACACAAGTCAACAGCCACGAAATTGAGAATTACATTTAATTGAGTCTGACAATTCCTTGGACTATATCCAATCGGCAAACAACAGGCGGTAGTCCCGCTTTCTCTCGTTCTCCACACACACTCACACACACAAGATATACAGGGAAAGAGAGGGAGAAATAAAGAGAGAGAGAGAGAAGGAAGATGAGAATGGGAAATCGAAGCGATATTGACAGTTCTTAGAGAAAGATAGAGTGTATGTGTGGTTTTCTGGCTCAGAACACTACATTTGAGGGAGAAAAACGCTATCTAAAAAGGACAGAGGATGTTCCTAAGTACAGTGTGTGTAGAATGTAGAATTGAATCGAATTTGGAGATTCTCCCTCTCTCCCTCTTTTCCTCTCTCTCTACATACTGATACATATATCATGAAGGGCATTGGTTATTGTCATTAAAATAAAATTTATTAAATCATTCTATCCTGTCCATATAAATCACATACATTCACAGCCCACACACCCATACTTACATACGTGTGTGTGTGTGCCTGTGTATCTTCAACAAGATAGACTATTACATGTTGTGCTCGTCTCTAGGATTCTAGGATGTGGAGGGGGAGGGAGATAAAGTGGATAAGAACGTTCAAGATAATTTTTAGAGTACAGACAGACACTATATGTTAGATTATTCGAGGAGGACACAACACACACACAGCACACACACATGGAGGATGGAGGGGAGTGTAATGTGATGCAAAGGAAAAGCGGCAGGGAAAAGATGGTATATGTGTGATGTGGTGGGTTATAACAAGTTAATTTGTGGGACAATTTGAGTTGAGCATGAGAATGATAAGTAGTTTAAGTTGGTTTTGGTTGGGTTTTTAGGAAGAGAGAGAGAGAGAGAGTCAGGGAGGACTGTGTGTGGAATTGGTGAGAGGGAATCTGTTTAAGTTGACAAAGTCTCTCTCTCCCTCTCTGTGCTCTGCTGTGGTCTTTCTAGATCAGAATGAGTTGAGTATCTCTGTGGAGATATCTCCTCCGTTCCCGCCGCCGAGTAGAGAGAGAGAATTGGTCCTGTTGTTGTCTTGTTAGTATGGGCATGTAGTATTGTGGGATAGGCGAATCCCCAGGATATGGCTAAGCTAAGATACGGTGGGGAATTGGGAATCGTCTTAGATAAGCATGGAGGGACCCAAGCCTACGTGTGTATGTCTCTCCCTTTCCCTGGCCAAAAGAGAGACGCTCTACACACACACACAGGCAAAGAGGCTCTCTCTCCTCTGGTCTGGTCGAGCATATTTGACTTGTGGCTTATTCTCCATCTCTCTCTCTCTCCCTTTCTCCCGCTTTCTCCTATTTGGTCTGTTAGTGGCAAGAGTAAACTCTTTAGAGAAAGACTGTAGACCGGGACCAATGTTTTGAAGCACAAGTATATATAATAATATATGGATTATACACACACACACACAAAGTTTGTGTGTGTGTGTGGATGTGGGTATAGGATTGGCACATATGTTTTGACTATTCGACTATTCGACTATTCCTATGATTTGGAATGGGGACGTGATGGGCGTCAAATATTCTTCATGTTCTCTCTGGATTCCAATGGCGATCGATTAGCTCTAGTTCCCTCACTCACAAATGCCATCCATTCCACTCCAATAAATCTTTTAGCTACACACACACATACAACCAACACACACAGCTATCCACCACCTCCTCCTCCTCCAACCAAACCCACCATGCATGCACACCCCATACACCACCGACCCAACAACAACCGACCGCCGTCATTCCAGCGCATTTCCCTCCTCTCTTACTTTTCAACTCTCAACTCTCTCTCTCTCTCTCCTCTATTCAAATAATCCAAACAAGGAGACGGAGAGAGAGACGCTCGATTCTTTTCCAGCTCTCTTTCTCTCTCCATTCAGAGAACAAGGGAGAAGAGAGGATATCGTGTCAGGAGAGGAGGAGGAGAACAACTCAAAGCGAAACAACAACAACAACAAAATACCCACCTTTTCCCACCCCCTCCTCATACATCCTAATATACTTTTGAGATGGGGGGAAGGGAAGCCAGGGAGAAAGGAGGGAAAAGACGAGAGGGAGAGAGAAAAATCAAAAATTCATCTTCATCTCATTTATTACCCTCTCTATCGCATGCTGCACTCCACACACACACACACAGATTCATATACAATATGCATTGTGTATGAATACAAGAGGCTCTATTTCCCAGAGACTGAGAGTTATACTTAAAATCCATAAGTCCTTCCTTGACTACCTTTGACAAATTTGTCCCTCCACACAACAAACTCCGCACACAATATAAGCCTAACAAGGTGCGGTGTGTAGGGTTTTGTAGAGTTTGAGCCGAAAACACATGTAGTGTGTTGTGTTGTGTTGTACTGTGTGGGAGGAGGAAGAGGAGGAGGGAATGAAGTTGCTTTATTTCCCTGTTCCATGCATGCCATAGCCATTGCCGACGCCAGCCAGCCCGTCCTCGGTAGTGTTTGTGCCCTAGTCCTCAACACATTTTATGCAATAAATATTAAATAAAGAAAATTGATGACGGTAGACTTCTCTCTCCCTTCCTCTTCAAACTCTCAACTAGTCACAGTATATATTTATCTTATATTCTCACACACACACTCACTCAGTACATGGTTTGATGTGAGATAGATATAGCTGTAGGAATATATAGGGCGGTTGTAGTAAAAAGGACTGCTCAACGAGGTACTACACCAACAACAACATTGTATTAGTAGGGGGAGTACAAACGACGACGACTCTTCCACTATTCCGTCATCCACACAATCACACATCCACAGTCAGTCTTAACTGGCGAAATTTTGTACCGTAAACCCACAAATCACTTAAATCCATGCTTTTGACAGACGGGACTCTACTCTACTCGATTATATGTAGACAGGAAGGGAAATGACGGAAGAAACTGACAGGAGTTTGTTCCTACGCGTGAATGTGTGTGATTTCCCACATTTACGGTATTATATTTATAAACTATGGGAGGAAGGAAAGTGAATGAGAATTTCATGTAGAGGGGTCGTTAGGAAGGGAAAAATTAATTACCCTTTTAATAATAAATAGACACGCACTGGGATTAAATTGTTCCATAATTGTCACGTTAAATGGTGTACACGAATAAATAGAGTGTATAATGGAAAAGTTAGTGCTGAAGAATCGATCTTGTTTCTTCTTTCTTATTCTTCGCCGTTCTCCTTTGTCGTCCTCCACTTTTCATGATATCTGATATACGTGTATAACTACAAGTAGGGTTAAAACAATACTTGGACTTTCTTAGTCCCCTCCATACATACAGTAGTAATAATGTAGAGCAAGTGTAGACTGTGTGAGTGTAGTGGAGCTGGTAAAACTTTTTAAATAGCCTCCGGCATCCCAGTCATTAATTGGTTTAAAAGTACACGAGGGAGTGAGGGAGTATAAAATGCAGTTGGAGAGTTATACAGGCAGTGCATATATATATAATGTATGAGAGAGAGAGAGAGTGTGTGTGAGTGCGTGTGTCTGTGCTGTAACTAAGGGTATAGAGTTAAGTGTATAAATATTGTATAGTGTGGGATGGGGCTGTGTGTCCTTTGGCCCTTGTTTTTAAATGTTCTCGTTAAATTATTAACAAAGTAATTGTGTGTGGCTGACAGTGTACGCTGTGGAGTGTGTGGAGTAGAGTGTACTGCTTAGTGTGTGTGTGTGTAGGACGTGCGTGTGTGGAGTGTGTAGTGTAGTGTGGAGTGTGAGTGGGGAAATAAAGAGAGGAGATTTGAGAGTTGGAGAGACTGGAGGACATGACATCTAAAAGGAAGGTAGGGGAAACGGGCTGAGGGTAGGAATGAGTGAATGGCAAAAGATGGTGTGTTCTTTGAAAGGGAAAGTCTCCTCATTCGATTCTTCCTTCCTGCACAACATCAATAATTTTCTTCTTCTTCTTCAACTTATCCTCCTCCTTCTTCTTCCTCTTTAGCTTACTTTACCCACTTCACTTTTAGTCTGCATTGAATTAACACACAAACACACACACACATACACACAGTCAGTCAGTCACTCTCACTATCCTTCCTCCTTGTGAATGACACACACACACACACACACACACATTCTTCAAAGTCCAGCTATGAAAACTACTTTTAATGTTGTGTGTGTTGTTGTGCAGTTTTGTGACCCATCAAGGAAAAAAATGGAGCGATTGAACAGAGATAATAGTCAATAATTTATTTATTGAGAGTCCCTCTGCGGACAACGGACGTGCAGTGTGACACGAAATTTTTGTGGTCATTTTGTCTTCTCAAGTGTCATTGGTCAATTTTTTGTTTCGAGTGTGTGTGTGTGAGTGTGACAAGATTGAGAGAGAGAGTGTGCGACAGGCAAAGTTGAGAATATGACAAATATTTCAAGCCGATTGTCATTACTTCGCCGATTCGGTCATTTTCCTTTTTGTCTTGTCCTCCTCTCGTCCGTGAGTCTCCTCCTCCTCTTTGCGAGTGTCAGCTGTAGTGGAGAGGAGAAGGTCAGTAGGAATTCATCTAGTTCAACTACAAGTACTAGTGTGGGTCAGAGTCATGTGGGCAGTGGAGTTGGACAACCACCTCCAACCTCCTTCAATGATGAGGAGGGAGAGGAACCAGGTCAATACTCTCAATTTTATTTAATTCAAAATAATTCATTATGTACGTGAAAAATATTTCCTCGTGTAAAAAAATATATCCGACATTTTGTAGATATGTGATCAGGAATTCGGTGAAATTTGTCTTGATATGGTTACCATGACGATGATAATTCCACGAATTTTACTTTTGTATCTGCAAAAACCCGGCTTCAAATAATGTAGTATTACCTTACTTTGTATTATGAGTCATGATTTGAGGTTATTGTATTGTAAAAATGTGTGTGCACACATGTACAAATAATTTGGTTGGATTTGATGGGACGAGAAATTTTCTGGGAATTTTCATATTTTTTTCTCTCTTCCCTCGAAACTCGTACTCTTCCTTTACTTTACTTTTACTACTTGTACATGATAGTCTGTGGATGAACTCCGAGTGTGTACACAATAGCACACGCGTAAAAATAATTAAAGGGATCCTGTAGGTCACCCTGTACATACATCGTACACACAAATTTCAACCACATAAGAGTAAACAATTTTGAAGAGGTCATAGGTGAAGAGGAAGACGATGGGAAGAGAGAGAGAGAGAGAGAAAGAGAGGGTGTAGTTTGTGTTAAATTCCTTTCACAAATTTTAATCTTGATGCATATCATGATGCGAATCTCTTGCCTCATCTCTTCATGACAATAGAGAGAGAGGGGGGGCGGAGAGAGTGAATGAGTGTAGGGATGTATGTAGCATTTAATTAACAGGTATGTAGTCCTTCTTGAAAGACACACAAGGAAGTGTCACACACACACACAGTCACTCCTTACCCGTCTACATACAAACACGATTTTTGTTTACCCTTTGAGGATTTTTCTTGGTCTTGGACTCTCGCCTCACACCCTTATGTGTTAATTATGAGGTTGTGTGAGTGAGGAAAATTTAAATATGTTATATGATAATATTTAATATCCTATTTTGAAAAAAAGGAACACGATGAAAAATAACAGCTTGTTAACTCTCTACTTACATACTTCGTGTGTGTGTGTACACACGGACATTTAAACGAAGTTTTGAAAAAGCCAAAAGGGAAAATAGTGATTGTAGTCCCAAGATCACTTTCTTGTACACTCAAAACTGTTCAAAAGACATACGGACAGAGACAGAGCCAACATTATGATGTAAAGTCATAAAACGAGTACATCTCTACTCCTCCACCATCCTCTCTCTTATTTATACAAAATATTCCCGAGAGTATAATGAGAGAGAGAGAGGAAGAACAAGAAATCATCACAGAGATAAAAGTGGAAATGCGTCATCCATCTCATTTAAATATTCACTCACATTTAACCACTCTTTTGTATGCACTCTCTTTATAAATCGTAGTTAGGGGAGTCAAACGACAGTACTCCTTGTTGTCCTTTTCTTGGGCAACGGAGAATATTAAAATGTCATTAAAAATCTTGTCTAAAAAAATACTTTGTCTGTAGCAGAGACAAGCTGACGATCTTGTACAAGCCAACTACCAGGGTGACACAATAATTTCTTCATCATCTTGGATTTTCCAAGAATATTCCATTTACAAATAAATTCTTTCTCTCCTTCTCAAAAAGATACTCAACTCATCAAAGACACAGGTTCAGCTAAGCGCTGAGAAAGAGTAGTAAGCTTGTGGAAATAAATTTGAGATTAGAAGAACATTCGTATCAATTTTTGAACTCTGGAAAGAGACAGAGAAGAAGAAGAAGAAAATTTTTTTTAGTGGCCTCAAAGATTGCCAACAGACGGTTTTCATCTTGTAGTATCTTTTCTCATTTCCTTCCCAAAATAATGTCATGTTGACAGTGGAAAAACAGAGCCGTACAGACCTAGTTATCTTAATTATATAGTAACTGTGAAGGTTTCCCTTCATCATCTGCCTGTTGTATCGTAACTCTCGTATTTGTATATGTATTTGTAAACTTATAAGGCTCCCAATCTCTCCCACAATACAAAATATATGAGTAAAATATAAATAATGCAAAATTCTCCGATTAAACCATTTTGCCATCCACTCAGATTTACTATTATTTACATAAGGATAATAAGACTCAAGGGGAATGTCAAATACACAAGTAATAAATATATCAGAGTCAAATATAATTCAGTGGAAATTACAGGGAGATAGGAAATGGATTTAAATGGCTCAATTTCATTTTGTTCTTGTTACTGTTCTTGTTGTGGTTTGATGATATTGATGAACGATTGAGGGAGGGACGTTTGAGAAATCCCCAAAATAATTTGGACCCACTAAAACTGTATATTTGTATAATATACAGATATATCTAGATAGACAGAGTACTTGTCTATTTATCCGTCCAAAGTCCTCCTTCAATTCCTTTGCGAGTGGGGCTATGAATGACTTGCCTATAAATATGTATTTCTCTCTGTACATCAAATACACCTATACACTTATATACAGATACAATGCGTATATTGTGTGTATTTAAAAAATGGGGCTGGAATAATTTTCACATATATTCTCTACAGAATATCATTCAAGATTTTTCGTTTGGAAAAATGGACCCTGACATTTTTGAAAACTTGAAAAAGTATGATAATAGTAAAGAGTATTGTACATCCACACACCCTCCACAATATTCTGAGGGTATGTAAAGGTAATGGATGGTAATGGAAGGGAGAAGTTGACAGATGAGAGGAGGAAGAAGGGTCTTGTGTGTGTGGAGAGCTTATAAAGGAATTAGTGTTTTCTGAAGCAGATGTTGAGGATGGTTGAATGACGGAAAGGAAGAAGAAGAAGAGCAGGAGGATGCCTTTTAAAGTAAAGTAAAGGCTCCTCTCCATGTGCACTTCATCTCGTCTCTCCATCATCATCGTCATGGACTCCCAAGTTCATTCATTCCCATTCCTTCTATTTTCCATTTCTATTTGTACAGACGAGGAACAGAGGTACAAATAGAAGCACAGAAAGGGAAGGGGGAAGAAGAAATAATTTTTTTCTCCAGTCTCTTAATAGATGAGGAGGAGAGTGTAAGGTTCTTAAAAGAGAGAGAGAGGGAAACCTTCCTTTGCAATATATATTTTTGAACAGAAGCTGAAATCGAAGGGAAAAAAGAAAAAAGAATATTCTCAAAATCTCCATAAAAGACATTTCCCCCAGACTTTAGAATAATATTGTACGTTATGCTTTAAGTAGTACAGAGAGAGAGAGGGATGGGGGTGGAGGGAGTAGGCCTGTAAGTCCGTCGGTACGTCCAAAAAGGCAAAAATGGTAGGTACTTAGTCTTCCTCATCCTCCTCCACCATCTTCTTTTGGTTTAACTTCTTTTTCCCTTATACTTATTTCCTCCTTCGAAATATATTGTACAACAGAGAGAGAGGGGAATGTTTGGCTGACAAACTGTTTTGTATTGACTGGGAGACCAGTGCCGCTGCTGTGTGTGTGTGACCTTATAGTTTTGCCTTTCAGTGTACAGAGAGTACAGAGACACACACACACACAGAATAGAAGATAGGTGTACTTTGTGAAGTACGTAGAGTAGGATTGCCTTTTGCATTTTGGTTCTGGTTTGTATTTTCTCTTCTCCTTCTACTCCCACACCAAAATAGTTTTCCCTTTCCTATCGGCATCGGCTCCACATTTGGTCCGATGTTGCATGGCACGATGGCACGTGTAAATGTCTCCAAAAAGAATGAAAAAGAAGAAGAAGCACCCAATACATCAACTCTTCTTCTCTCTTTAGGCTTTTGGTTGATTCCAGCAAACATCTTTTCCCCACTTCTTCATCTTCTCCACCTTATATTTATATAAATAGCCATGTTAAAGGAAGGAAGGAACTTGGAGGGAGGGGATGGTTCAAGAGGAATATTATTTCTTTTCCTTTCCACCAATTTACACTTGGCTTCATCACACTTTGTATTTAAGAGAGAGTTTTCATGGCTGGAGAACCTTCTAATTATATTATACTCCTTGGTTTATGCACCATCCTAGTTCTGGACTACACTTGAGTTTATTTGATAAAAAATGAGGGAAACAAAAAAAATGAAATTATGGGAACGGAGAAGGAAAGGAAAAAAGTCATTTACCCTTTAAATGGTTAATGGAGTGAAATGACTGCTTGGCTTGGGAAACTTCATTTTAATACTGAATGACTGGGTGTGTATGCGTGTGTGTGTAGCTGTGCGTTGTGAATGGGATTGCTTTTTTTGTCCAGTTCAGGAAAATTATGGGATAATCCAGCAAAGGAAGAAGAAGGAGAAAAAACAAAAATGTGTTTTAGAAAAAAAAGGGGCAGATGGTTAATTTTTTTCTTTGCTGAAGTAATTAGGAATTCATTAGAATGAATATTGTAGAGTAAATTAATTCATTCAAATTTATAGCATTGATTTGAACCACTCGTATTGTATATTTTTGTACTTTATGTACTCCCCTCTTAGCCTCTTGTGTGTGAGTGTTTCTAATTAAAGAAGGAGATGTAAATAACATTAAGGATGAAAGAGAAATATGAACAGACACGGAAGATTATTTATAAGTAATGAAAAGAATTTTTAATTTGAATCCTTTTTTTCTTTCTATAATTCTTTTTAGTGCCATCGGAGCCGAAAAATTTAAGTCTTCTTTGGGTGACGGACTCAATGATGGAGTTGTCTTGGTTGGAACCACTCAAACCAAATGGGAAACTGGAGGGTTATCGAATTTACTTCATGCAAAATAATTTCACGGGTGTGGTGACTGTCAAAGAAGCCCTACCTCAAATGAAATTTGCCCTACAAGATCTCGGTTAGTTCCCCCATCAAAATTCTTTACAATCGTCATTACATGGGGTGTGAATTAAATTTGATTGGAGGAAATTAAATGATTGTAATTAATTTTATTATGTACAGAGGCGTACACGGAGTACAAATTGTGGGTCAAAGCCTTCACCTGGAAGGTAAGTCTCCTCCTTTTCTATAAAGTTTATACGAGAATACTATACGCCAGTGTTATTGCCTGTAACATTAATTCACCTCTCACTTTCTCTAAAAAACTTTCTCTTTGACTTTTGGAACAGAATGAAGGAGAGTCATCCGAAACAATCATAGTTCGAACGGACGTTCGTGGACCGAGTCCTCCACGAATCGTGAATGTGTCTTGTCTGGCGGAAGACGCACTTTTTATTCAATGGCAAAGACCAACAAAATTCTACAAGACTATCGATTTCTACTACATTGACTACCGAAGTGAAGAGTGGAAAGACTTTGAGGAGGTCGCCGTCTCCGCTCACCATGAACTTTTGGATCAGACGGTAAAACTTTCTCTTTCCCTCCAATTGTCCTTTACAGTATACGTATGTCGTACATACAATTGTCTTTCACTATCAAAATCACAATCTTGTCCAAAATGTCCTCATCACA
Source organism: Pygmarrhopalites habei (assembly GCA_009870185.1). Classification (NCBI taxonomy): domain Eukaryota; kingdom Metazoa; phylum Arthropoda; class Collembola; order Symphypleona; family Arrhopalitidae; genus Pygmarrhopalites; species Pygmarrhopalites habei. Next base: position 83,419 of record WJFB01000110.1, read on the forward strand.
ACAATCCAATTGTTTGTATACGTCTACAAAATATATATTGTATTTGTGTGTCCAGATTTTCCTCCCAAACTTGACAACGAACGTGATGTACGAAGTGAGAGTGAGAGGAGGGACACGGAGTGTATTTGAAACGGAGAAAGTATACAAGGGTCAAATATCCGACCCTAAGAAAATCCTGATGCAACCAAATTGTGAGAAAGTCCGCCTGACTTACAATTTGCCGAGAGCTTCAAATGAATTCACTCCGACAATGGTGGCCATCTCCGTTTGTGCATCCTTTGCACTCTTCCTCCTCATCGTCGCTCTCATCGTTTGGAGGTGAGTGGCTGTAATTTTGACAAATGTAATTTAATCCATGCCCCCACAGAAGATTGGAAAAAAGGGGGGAATTGTGTAAACTCCAGGAGGAGAAAGTAAGGAGAAAGAGAGGAGGGTGGGTTGAGTTTTGAAAAGGACGACGTGGAAGTACTAAGTGGATGATTTAATAAAAAATGCTGTGTTGTGTCATTTCTCTGATCTCCCGATTGTAAACCCTCCTCCACGGTGTAACGTACACAATATATATATAAAGCGTGTGTGTGTGTGGAAGGATCGATTTGATTGTGTGACTCTGTTTCATAGACGACTGTGCCAGGGAGAGTACTACTATTTGGATGATCCACCCCGAATTCCAGGTCATTTGAATGGACTGGGTTGGGATGGAGACTCTGGGGATGCTGAACTGAAGCCCTCAACACCCGCTCATCTATTTCCCAAACACGTTGCAGAACTACACGTAGACAGTGACATTGGATTCAGTAAGGAGTACGAGGCAATTCAGGCGGGTTGTGTGCAAGAAGAATTCTCGGCTGAGTACTCCCAACATCCGGAGAATAAGCAAAAGAATCGCTATCTGAATATCGTCGCATGTAAGGAACACACACTCACATTTCTTCTCCTTCCCTCTTTCCATTTTAACATTTTCTACCCGGATCTAAACTCGGTCCTTATTGGATCATCATTATCATCAAACTATTATTGAATTTGTATATCCTACTCTTTTCTCCCTTCAATCTGAAAGAGTTTACAACCCGGATATACTCTACACACGTTTACATACGTGTAGACTTTACATTTGGAGACCAAGATTTAATTTGACTGTGCGTGTGTGTGTGGAATTTTGCAGATGACCATAGTAGGGTACGACTCCAGCCGATGCCGGGTCAAAAGAAATGTATTGACTATGTGAATGCCAATTACATTGATGGGTTTAGGAAAGCACAAGCCTACATCGGGACACAGGGTCCACTTCCATCTACCATTCAAGAGTAAAAGAGATTTCATTGATTAAGATTTATTCCACATTTTGTTTGAGAGTCACAAATTAATGGAGGATGATTTTATAGCTTTTGGAGAATGGTGTACGAACACAATGTCCATATCATTGTCATGATTACTAATCTGGTGAGTTGAGAATTTTTTCTTCTAAAAATTTTATTGGAAAAATATGGGAGAATGAAATTATGATTATGCATAAAATGAAAGGTTGTCAAAAAGAATGAATTTTCCAGGAAGGATGTGTGCACAGGATAATAATAAAAAAAATATTTTATTTATTTCCAGGTCGAGAGAGGAAGGGTAAGCAAATCCTAGAATACAATACAGACTAATACAATATATGATAATAATATTTTACGTACCCTTGAGCCTTCCCTTTCTTCTTCTTTTTTATGTCAAAATTTGATTAAAAAACTCTTAAGGACATTTCCGTATTATCTCTCTCTCTCTCTCTCCGTCTATTTTATTGTATAAATATAAATATATATATATTTATTCTATGGCTCCTCACGTACTCTGTATATTTTTTTCCTGTTATTTTTGGATATCAGACAACAACCCCATCCTCCTTTGTTTATTTTATTATTTTCCTTTTTGTTATTTTATTTCTCTCTCTCTTTTCTCCCTTTCTCTCTCTCTCACTCACACACGCAAGAGGCTCAAACCACCGCCTCCTCCGTTTGTCTGTTATATTTATTATTATGACCGTCACCACCACCGCCTTCTCTCTACTCTACGTTTTTTCATTTTCACCAAAAAAAAGCAAAAAACTTTTTTTCTCTGTTTTGATTCTCTCATGCTGCTTAGGAAACGCACGTATTGTCACCCAATGAGTGCGTGCTAGAGGTATTGATCACAATTGACCAATGAAAACCGGGGTCATTTTTTTGTCCCCCTCTCCCTTCTCCACTCTTCCTCTCGAAAAAAGGAGTCTTACACTCTCTATCTTTGTCTTTGTTGTTGTTTCCTATTATTAAATTTCATTTTATCCTCTTCCTCCACTTCTTCTTCTTCCTGCTCTCTCGTTGTTGTTGTGAAAGCCCTTCTTTCTCTTCTGTCTTTCTAACTTTTAGTTCATGTAATTCTCTGTCACGGATTAATTTATACTTTCTCTCCCTTTACTTATTTGTGCGTGTGTAAAGCTTGTGGCACGACAGAAACTGTTTATTTCTTTTATGAATAATCTATAAATCCCATTGAATTGTGTGTGTCTGTTGTTAGACTAGGCAAATGCGTGTGTATTTGCTGTACTCTGTGTCCTATCTATGTTATTCTATTTATTACTGCTTAACTCCCAAAACTCCGATCAACCTGAATCATCCATATTGGTTTTGAATAAAATGTGTTACAATGTGTGTGTGTGTGTGTGTTTGTTTGACAGAAAAAATGTGACATGTACTGGCCAAAGGAGGGGGTGGAAACTTATGGTGTCATTCAAGTTAAATTTATCAAAGAAGTTGTGATGTCCACATACACAGTCAGGTAAAGGAGATCCACTTTTCTAGTGTACAACTATTTTGTTAATGAAGATTGAAATAATAATAATGCATTTTTCTTTTGTACAACAGAACTTTCAGTATACGGCACACGAAGGTACACAAATACAGTCATAAAATTTTGATATGCTATGTATTTTTAAAAATTTGTGAATTAATGAATGGATTTTTGGGATTTATCCATACAGCTGAAAAAGAAAAAGCAGACAGGGGTTGAGAGGACAGTCTATCACTATCAGTAAGTATCACGTTTTCCGATCGTTTTTGTGAGTGCATGGAATAATGTTAATAATACTGATTGTTGTAAACCCTTAGCTATACAAACTGGCCGGACCACGGAACTCCCTCTCACAAAATCGTGAGTCTCACTTTCTCATGAACAAAAATCTTTCTTTCTGAGTTTGAACAGACTTCTATAATATGTAAAATTTTGAATATTTCCAGCCCGTATTAAGTTTTGTGAAAAAATCTTCTGCTGCCAATCCTCCTGACGCTGGTCCTATTATAGTTCATTGCAGGTAACTAATGCTCAGCTAAATAAGTTAATCTTTTATAGAACTATTTTTAAAAATAAATCTTGTTTAATTGTTTTCAGTGCTGGTGTTGGGAGGACGGGGACTTACATTGTCCTTGGTAAGAAAAATCTTGTCATTTATTTCGTCTTAAATTTTTGGGAAGTATAGTTAGTAAAAATAATATGGATGTTTTATTTAATTAATTTTTTTGAAAATCCTATAAAACAGATGCCATGTTGAGACAAATCCGCGCACGAGGAGATTTGAACGTTTTTAGTTTTTTAATTCATATTCGAGCACAGAGAAATTTTCTGGTTCAGACTGAGGAGCAATATATCTTTATCCACGACGCTCTCGTGGAAGCCATTGAAAGGTAACTAAAAATATTATTACAGAAGAAAAAGTTTCATCAATTTAATAATAATTTTCTTAAAAATCTGAATTTTCTCATTTTTTGCTTTCTCAGCGGAGAGACCAATGTGAATCGGAGTTATTTACCTCGCTACATACATAATTTACTGGCAGGAAGTTATGCAGATGAAAAGTCGGAGGTTTCTAGTCTTCTGGAGCGTCAGTATAAGGTCAGTTAAGATGTTGTTGCACTCAAAATCCTTAAAAATTGACTCCTCCAAACAATTCCGTGGGATGTCTTGACTAATTTATAAAATGACTGGCTTTTTTTGATAATTTAGTTGGTCACCCAATTCACACCACAAGAGTTTCACACTTCAGCAGCTTTGAAAGCGTACAATCTGACTAAGAATCGCAATTTAGATTACATCTGTACAGATTCTTACAGAGTTCTCTTAACACCAAAACCCGGAGTGGAGGGGAGTGACTACATTAATGCTTCATTCCTACCAGGTAATTTGGAACAGAGTGGAGTGTACTTTTACACATTAACACGGACAACAACAATTTCCAGTGGTGGAAATGACATGACAAAAAGAGACAGAGACTTTCTCCTTTTAATATTCGATTGTATTGTTCTCCAGGGTTTAACAGACTACAAGAGTATGTGGTCACGCAACATCCCATCGAGAGTACAACGTCAGAATTTTGGCAAATGTTGTGGGATCATAATATCCAGACAGTTGTCGTCCTGTCCGTTGTCGACGACCAGGAGTACCCAACTTTCTGGCCTTCAATCGGTGAGGATTTGGACTTGGATACGACATGTCGTGTGAAATTATTACAAGAGTCTGACCGCGTTGTGGGGAGTTGTGTTGGATTCGTCCTCAGGGATTTCTCAATTCAGTCTCTCCAGGTAAAATCCAATTACCTTATAATACTTACCTGTCCTGTCACACACACACACATTTCATTTAAAATGAATGGGCCCTTACAATAAATTATTTAATTGTATCCATTCAGGATGATTACGAACTGACTGTCAAGATGATTCAGTCATCTCATTGGCCGGTAAGAATTTCTCCTTCATCTGCAATCATTCTTTGAATAACCAAAAATTTTGCTAATTGAGTTTTTCAAAATTAGCAACCGTACGCCTCACATCCAAATCCATTGTCATCTGTCTTTGATCTCATCCATTTGGTAAGAATAAAAAATATTTTTTAATAATGTGTCTTAAAAAACAGGGAGAGAAATACGAGTTAAACAATTTAATCTCCATCGACAGGTGACAGAGTCAGTCAAGGAGAGTCAAACGGGTCCGATTGCCGTGGTGGACCGATTCGGTGGACTGGAAGCTGCAACTTTTTGTACTCTAAGTACCCTTTACAAGCAGATGGTGTATGAGGGTCATGTCGATGTCTACATGTATGCCAAACTTTATCATGAACAACGGCCCAACATTTGGAAGACAATGGTAAATATTTTATTCTTTTGTGGGAGTGTATGCGTGTTTGTGTGGATTGTTTTCAAATTTGTCTTTATTCGTGTTTGACCAGGAGGACTATTTGTTCCTGTACCGTTGTATCGAGTCAATTTCGACGGTTATGAACGGAAGTATCTGTCCTGGGACTCCAGGAAGTCCATCACCTTTGATGCCACCTCCAGGCGGTGTTGATGGGTTTATTGGACAACAGGAAACAAGTGGACTGTCCTCACCCCTCAATGGCCATGCCAATGGTCAGTTGGTAGTGAATCAAAACGGGAGTGTGAGAATGCCAGGGGGTGGCATGGAAATGCTTATAGATAATCCAGCTGAGCCCATTGTATAAAATTTAGAGACAGAGGAAGGAGAAGAATTGTGAAGTGATTGAACAAAAAATAATATACAAAAACGAAGGAAGAGAAAGATGAAAAATAGTAGAAGAGACACTCAAATTCATTTTGTGCTCCACCCTGTGATATATAAAAAGAAGAAGAAGGAGAAAAAGTTGACACACAAACTATGATTACTATACTACACATAAAAACTAATATAAAAATACAAACATTTACAATTTACAATATAGAAAATGATGAACGGAAAAGAGAACGCAAGTCTTTTTACTCAGTTCGATTTCGACAGGGAGAATGTGTGCGTGTGTGTGGTGTAATGTAATGTGTGTGTTTGGAAAAATCACCATTGTAAAGGAAATTGTAGATAGAGAAATAAAATATGGGGAGAGAGACGACAAAGGAAAAATCATTTTTACCGAAATCCTCAGCAAAAACCATCATCACATTTTGAAAACAAAAAAAAATTATTGAAGAACAGGACAATGAAAACAAGAAGAAATTAAATGGATGAGCTAAGCAAGTTTTAATTTAAAAAACCTACCATCCTTTAGATATACATACCATGTGTAAAATTTAAAGACATAAATAATAATAATAATTGCTCAAGTGTGCCCCCTTTCTATCTATCTTTACATGAGGGAGACATTGTTGATGATTTGGATGCAGCTATGTATTCTGTTTTGTTTTATTTTTTTAAAAAGAAATACACAACAGCAAAAAACTTTGTTTCGTGTACGTGTGTGCGAAAATAAAACAGGAGTGATGTTTGTACGAAATTCCACACACACGGAAATATAGAAACAAGTCAAGAGAAAGTGGAGGAGTGGGTAAAATAAAAAAAGGGAAAGCAAGGGAAAATCAGAGAAATGAAGATGAGGTCAGGAGGGAAGGAGGGAAAATCTGTATATTCTATTCTCAGTGGATTTTTCCCCTTGAAAAATTTGTAACAAGGATAATATCTGTAGAGGGAGAGAAAAAAAAAGAGGATTTATAAATTAAGGAAAAGACAACCAACCAATAGACTCTTGACAACTACCCAGAGGCTAATCGAACAGACTTTTATGTTGTATGTGAAGATTTATACTAAGATTATGTGAACACACATTTAGTGTATCTCTCCCTTGTTTATTTTGTGTGTGTGTGAGTTTTGGTACATGTACATTTTACGCATAAATATACATGTCTTGTAAACTCTCTCTCCATTTTTTCCATTTCTTCATTCATTTGTTCCTTCAGTTTTTATTTCCCTATCCTCCTCCTCCTCCCCAGTGACCGAACTATACAGAGTATATCACATCCACTTTGCCTTTCCCTTCCAAATTCACACACACACAAAAGTCGACTTACAGTTTTATTTATTGGATGATGTGTGCGTGTGTATGTGGTAAATAAACTTTGTACACCATTTGTAGGATCTGTGTGTACGTGTGTGTGTGTGATCGCATGTGTTTTCCGGAAACCCTCACACACACACATGTATTAACTTTAAACCTTTGTATATTTTAATCTTTTTTAAAGACTTTTACACGAAATAAGAAATCTTGTACTGTGCCAATGCAAAAAAAACAAATAAATCACGGAAACGTGTGATTGTGTGTTTTTGTATACCAACGACATAATATTATGTAATACAAACTACAATTTTAGTAGATAATCTTATTTTGTAAATTTTAATTTTTACAGTGATTGTGTGTCAACTCGTTTTTATTTGTCGTTTTAACTTTTATTATTATTTTTTTGTTATTTTCTATTTTCTGAAAAAAAATTCACCATCCAGTCTAGTCAACTTATTTCTATGAAATAAAATTTTAAAAAAAACATTTAATTATTGCGGTGAGTGTGTCGTTCTTTTTTTGGCGTATGTAGTTTGTGTAGCTATTCTTTTTAAAAAAAAGTTTTTTTGAAAACAAAATGATTTCAAATTGTGTGATGTTGGACTATGTAATATGCATATTATGATAAAAATTATTATTACGATGTAACATGGATCACAATAACAATAATAATCATTTTGTATTAAATTATGAATGTCCTTCCTTCAGTTTCTTATGATTTTTTTAACGAGAAAAAAACGTTTCGTACACACACAATTACACCCGTTGCCTAATCCAAAACCAAAAGTATTTCATTAATTGTAGTTTAATCACTATTTTTAGTTTTTGTACACCTCTAGTCTTTCATGTTTTTTCTATTTTATATTTGCTTAAAGTAAAGTAAAAAAAATCTTCGCAATAGTGATTACCAGTCATTTTTTTGATACATACAACAAAGCAAGGGAACTTTTGAATGGTACTTTCTATATTAAAGTAATGAAAATTAGCAAGAGCAGCAGTTTCTAGAATATTGCTTTGCAGTCAATCTGCACAAATCAATGATAAAGTTTTTTTTGGCACTACTACTGAAAAATGTTTTCAGTAAAGAAGAGAAAGTAAATGTAATACAGAACTGAAAATGTTTTGTTATTTTGTATAATAAGCTAACATTACTATAAATATGTGTTAGTTTAAAGAGGCGAGAAAAGTATTTGGTAAAAAATGACTCAATGTCCAATTAGCCAATTTTTTGCATCATTTGACACGAACCTATTCAAAACTAAGGTGGAATTATAAAAGCGTAATTACAATCATGATCATTATGTCTGTGTGCTTTTTTCCTTTCGTTTTATTTAAAACAAAATTTTAGACTGATTTGAACTATTGTTTATGTGTATAGTATGTATAATTAGGGTTAGAAAATGGTAGGACGAATGGATGAACAAGATGCGGTGTGACAAAGAAGGCTTATTTATACAATATCATATTAATAGAGATTACAGTCGTCATCAGTAATTAAATTATAGTAGTAGTAATGTATGTATGATTCAAATCAATTATGGAATTAAAAAGTATTTGAATTTGTATTAGTTTCTCTTTTCTTTCACTTTTTTCTCCCAAAGATTTGACATGATACCAAAAAAAGTAAAAATAAATTTATGTGAGTAAATAGCGGTCTAGAAATTTTAGAGATTACTGACGCAATTGTTGTTTTGAAAATGAATATATAATATACATGTATATTATATATTATATGTAAGAATTTATAGGAAATGAAGTGTATGTGGAATATAATTCCAGAGAAAAACTATGCAATTTTAAATATAAGAACGGCGATGAACTGTTGTATGCTTTCAAATCTATAATAAAGAAAATTTAAATAATAACGATGATATGACATGAATTTTAGGTAGATTTTTCACGGGAGTCTATTAATATCTATATATGTAATGAATAATAAGATTATATCTAATAAGCGAAAGGAAGAGACACGGAGAAAGAGTCATTTCTCCCGGAGAAAGCAAAGTAAGAAAAAAAAAGTTTTTAAAAAAACAAGCTATTTGACAGAGACATGTATTTTAATTGGAAGCTAAATATGATATTACCCAATAAGAAGAAGAATTAGTGAACAAATGTTGATTACAATAATACATATTATATATATATAAATATATATTATCATAAAAAATTATGTACAGAATGGAGAAAGTGGAGAGGATGAAGAGAGAAAAAAGGAGAAACCCCTTGTCATTTTCGTTGTATGAATTCCTGTTCTATGATGAATTAAAAATATATTAAATTATATTAAAAACTATATATTGACTTGTCCTTCTTGCAAATATATACTTAATGATAATTAATTTATGAAGAGATGCGGATGGAGGAAACCAAAAAGAATAATCGCATAAATTCTACATATTAGTAATAATATATTTGCTCTTGTTGTTCACATGCTGACTGTCATTGTTTGTGGAACAGGAAGTCAAGACACACACACGATTATTTCCGTTCTTAATAAATTATTAGAATTATTAAAAATATTATTACGATTATTATTACACGTACAGTAATAAGTGACTGTCAAAAACTTGATCTATGTAATTGTATATGTTAACAGCTTTTACCTATTGTGTGAGTTTTACCTCAACAATATAAAAAATGGAGGTGATCAGCAATAAATACTCGACATTCTTGTGTTTTTACGACAATCACTGACTTTTTCATTGTTCATTTCATGTTCATGGAGATCGGATTTGCTTTTCTTGGCAGTATAGCTTAATTTAAGATGGTAATGTTCCATGTGACATTGTCTGAACGGCGATGGAGGAGACTAAAATTGTTTTCCTTAATAAAATTAAAAAATTCTGTCGAAGGATACATAACATGTCACACACACACAAAACACGCAAATGGCGGAGTCATAAACTAAAAAATATATCTTTTTATTCACAAAACATGAACACACACTCTCATACACAAGTTGTCTCGTTCCACACATTTCTTCACAAAATTAAATATTCACTTTTTTAAGGAAATTTGAATCACTATTAATTTCAAGTCGTTGTGTAGCTGTACAAAATTCATTGCGAAACGGGCGAAACGGGCACTTGAAAAGTGTTTTTTATTTCACTCTGCCGCTGGAGATTAACTTCAAGCTCGTACAAAAAATTGTTTTTTTGCAAAGCTAATCAGTTTTTGCACACAATTTTGTCATCATATTTAAAGTGTACACTTTAAATGATGGATGACCTTTTTTTCCATTTGGTCCCCTCACTTTCTCAGTGTTCCTCCTCCTCCTTGGAGGAGTCCAGTGACAATGTTTTAAGGAGGAAGGGGTTCAGGATGAGCCACACGACCAATGAATAAAAGTGCTCCACTGTGGTAATCCCATATGAAGAAAATGAAGGGTCTGTTGACTTCAAAAAATTTCTCTCCGAATGAACCAAGACGTTCGATTCCAGCGGCGGTGGCTGCAGCCGCTTGAGCTCCTTTTTCTCGGACTTCCAGGACAACTCTGAAAGAATTTTTCAAAAATTCACTTAAAAATCCCATTTTACACATTTCCTCCTTCTTTTTAGAGTAAAGATTCTTACTTGTGAGCAATGGCACTGACATGAAGTTGTTCAGTGTCAGAAATTCGTGAAAAGTTCGACAAGGCAGAGTCGAAAATAGAGCCGAGACCCATTCGACCCAAAGTGTCAGCGAGTGGGGCACTATGGGCAATTCTAAATCTTGGCATACGAATTTGTACTGTTTCCTCCTGTATCACAACAATGCAGAATATTTTTGTTAAACCCTTTATTCAATAAATAGTGCAATTAATTTTTGGGAGGGGAGAAAAAGTTGTTACCCTTAAAGTTGAAAACAAATGTTTAAGATTCTCAGCATTCAAACTTTTTTCCAGTTTTTGCAAACTTGGTTTTTTGTCCTCTTCCGTCGAGTCATCCTCAGCCTCTGGTAAAATTATAAACATGGATAGTCGACGACCTCGAAATGGTAATTCTAGTAGACGACAATTCAAATCCGAACTTGAACCGAGTAAAACTTGAAATTTTCCAGTCATCATTGGAATTTCCAATCTGAGATAAAGTGAAAAGAAAATGAGATTTTTTCACAAGTGTCACATGTATAAAATAGTGAACTAGAATGGATAATTTTATAATCACTTTGTTGTAGGATCTTGATGAAAAATCCCATGGGTGGCTGTGACAAGTGGGTCAAAACTATTTTTCCATAGTGCTTTCAAACTCAACGCATTCACGAGAAGGAGTCGAGTGTGTTTGGGTAGTGGAGTGTCCAACAAAGTCGGGATTTGACCTCGTGTCTGTTTTCCCACCCATCTATTAATGATGGACCGGGCAAGTTCCTACAAAAATGTACACACCATTGATGAAATGATGTTCTGATTTTTTCATCTTTTAAAAATTCATAATTGAAATAGAAACTTACAGATTTCCCATTTTCAAAGTCCACTTCATCCACACTATAATGAATTGACAAAATCCACATTATTTTCAAAAAATGATTTCCTTAGTGACTGCTTAACGTCAATTAAGTACCTGCTATTGTAAAATTCTCTCAAATCCGACTCGAACTTTTTCCCGACTGCCACTCCAGCCTGGACAAAAACAGCGTTGGCTGTCTGAACAACATTCTAACACACAGAAGCAACAAATAAACATTAATACCTCTTCATATCATTTAATTTGAAGTTACTCTTAACTGAAGAATTAATACTTTGTAGTCGGGATCATGAAGGGTGTCCAACAGAGATCTGAAGGCGTCATGTACTTGAGTGGATTGTAAACCCACATCGTCATAGTGGAGAACACTCTGTAAAGCCTCTGACACATTGGAACCTTCCCCAGCTCCCAACCAAAGTTGTGACAAAACTGAGGCTACACTGTCAATAGTTAACCAAACCACACAATTTTAACATTGACAATTGTGTTTTGACAAGGTATATTTGATATATTTTGTAAATATCTTGACTGTCATTTACCTAAATGGTGACACTACAACATTGTCCGTGGGACTAGAGTCTTGGGTCATTTCTCGAAATAATGACAGAGCAAATTCCAAGTGGGCACGTGAGAGTCGTTGAAGATTTGTTGTCTCTGTTGTCACTGTCACCTCCGTCTTGATCATGAGGAGAAGGAGTAGAGGACATAAATTTAAAGGAATTCTTCTTATATTCCTAAACTCCATTGTTTGAAAGTCTACAAAATATTTTTTTCAAAATAAAAACACATAAGAAAGAAATACTCATAGACTCATACGTTGCCCAAAGTGTCAAAACAAATGTAAAAAATGTCAATACCTTGTTAAAATGTGGATGATTAATCAGTGTAATCACAATCTACAAATCTTAAGCTCTTCTGTTACAGTAGTTCGACATGAACTTTTTATCACAATCATCTCTGACGAACATTATGGCAGGAATGAGAATCTGTACATACACACAAAAAAGGATTTAAACTAGTTAATTTCTAGAACAACTTTTTCACACACACGTTAAAGCTGTCGTCACTCTGTCACACTTACGACTCTTAAGTTACGAGCATGTAACTGGTTCAACTGGCTAAACACTGATTTTTTTTCTTTTTTCTGTTTATCCACTCCAGTCTTCGGATTTTTCGGTCATACTGGGCAAGTAAATAAGACAAAAAAGACAACATTTGTTAGCTACACAAATTCACAAGGAACATCATTAGAAAATAACAATTCGTTAAAACTGCTCGCACTTACCTGTGAAAATGATTCAATTATATGATCTTTAATCTTTTTTGAAGCACCAACACGCACAAAATTCTCACTTTAACACAGAGACACAAGATTTTGATTTTGTATTGAAAACTTTTTTTTAGGAACAATTGACATTAGACATTATGAAGAGTAAATTGTGTGTGTGTGGACGCACTCACTACAGGAGGAGAGTAGACAGACGAAGAGGATACACAATGAGAAGCGTGCGATGAAAAGGGTTGGTGACTGCCTCTTCTCTCAGAGATTACATAATAATCAACTTGCTAAAATGCTAATAAAGCAGCAGCAGTAATGTAATATAAGGTGCAGTCTTTTGTCACTGTCCACTTACTTAGTACGATTGTTGTTGTGTATTGTTACCTTTTTCCTTTCCTTCCCTTCCTAATCTCACGTTGAATGATTATGTCAGTAGAATGGCAGTTATCCAAAATAATGACTGTGAGTGTAATTGACACCAAGGAGTAGGTAAAATATTCTTTCCGTGTGCAATGAGTACAAATTTTTTTTTTTGTGTAGAATTGGAACAATTGTCAGGTAAGAGGAAGCGAATTATGAAAATTTAAGGAGAGAAAGAGGAGAGAGAGATATAGAGACCTCTCAATCCCAATTGCTTGCTTCTTTATTATGATTATTATATTCAGCTTCAACTTGCCGTCGTCCTCGTCGTCTTGATTGTCTATTGTGTGTATATATTTCTTGAAAAGAATAAGCAAACGGACAGAGCAACAGATGAGAGAGAGAGAGAGAAGAAGAGGAACAGAATACATGCATGATGCACAACAATTACCAATAAGATGCAGGTAGGAAGAATGTGTGTTTGTCTATAGACACACACAGGGAGTAAAGTAAGACGAGATGGCTATATAGGTATCTTTCTTGTTCATAGTTGATTGAGTGTAGTATTGTATTGTTATATAGCTGACTACACACACTCACTCTTCAACTGTGTTGAAGAGACCAACAAGAAGATAACGGGATTTTGGTGCCACCGGCAACTCACCATTAAACCAACCCTCGTTGATCCAACTCACAAAGAAGAAGAAGGTAGACAAAAAGTGAGCGTGTATGCAGTTCTTTCTTATGCACCAACTCTATTCTTACTATTATTACCTCAAGTATTATTATATTGTCAGCTGCTGCTCTTCCACATCCACAATCCAACATCTTTAGAGAGAGACAATGGGCTGGAGTAATTGAACGGACATCCTTCAAATGAAAGAGAAATTTTCCACTCGACAATTCCTCCCTGACAGACTTTTTTCCCTCCACATCATCATCATCATCATTTTATGAATAGCTTCTTCAAGACTATTTGAGAGTATATATTTTTACAATGTGGGTATATGTGTGTTGGGGGAAGGGTGGAATTTATTGTATAATAACGGTAAGGATGCACATTCCAAGAAGTAGAATTCCCGTTCTTCTCTTTCCAGCTTTTCAAAAGGAAATAGAAAAACAATACAGGTCATCCTCCTTTAAAAATGAGTTATTTCCAATGATTCTGAAGAAAAGCTCCCCCCAAACTTATCTTTAAAGAAAAAAGATTGTGGATGAATGCTTTATCACACAAAAATATTGTGTGGAAAATAACTTGGTACGTTTCTGTGATGTAAAAGAGGAAATTAAATCATTTTAATAGTTATTATTAAATATTTTTTGTTTTTTGATATTATATACTTATACCATTTAAATCATGTTTTTTTGTTGTATTTTTTTTCTGTTGTGAGTTTAACACTTGTGTGTGTCATGTTAAATCCTAACCTTTGAGAAATAAGTACATCTTGCTATTCTGATTCCTCTTTGTTGGATTAATCTTTTTGAGAATGCTAGCAATGATGGTGACCATGTCATCACTAGAGATGGAATTTTTCTTATTCTTGAATTTTTGTAAAAGTCCAGTCACAGTCATTGGCTTACGGAGAAGGTAGCGGCGGACAGCTTCTTCGGTTATACCCTCGGATCTAAGGAGTGACATAAAAAATTTGTCAATAGTATTGCTTACTACATATTATATTAACCCTTACTTGACATTTTGTACATGATTCACATTGACTAAAATTGAAGAACAAAAAAATGAATTTTGAATATACTTACGCAGCAGTCTGTAGTAGAACGGAACTAACTTCCAACTTATTTTTCTTGGGAGGGGGTAATGAACCTGTAGTAATTTTTCTTTTACGATTCTCAGCATCTCCCTCGACGACTTCTGGAGTCTTTTCCTTTGCTTCAACAGCAACTGGGGATGATTTTGGTGTATCCTCTACCTCATGTTTCTCAGAGTCAGAGTCATCCGAGTCAGAGTCACCGTCAGAGAGATTTTCGACAGCTGAAGATGGTTTCTCTTCATTTGACTTCTTTTTGGCTTTTTTCGTCTTCTTGGTGACTTTACCCTTGTTCTTTTCACCCTCTTCAGTCTCTTCTTCTGGTTTCTCTTCCTTTTGCTCTTCCTCACTCGAGTCAGATTCTAGGAGATTTCTCAGTCCAGACTCTTGGTCAACTCCGGCCAAGTCAAGTTTCTTTCCTCCTTCTTCGTCGTCTGAAGAACTCATTGAACTACAAGTACAAAGATGGGAAAATTAGTCCAAAGTTTAGACTCCAAGCATTGAAAATCGTAATAACAATAATACATAATACTTATTACTTTCTAGAGATAAACATAGACATTATTTCATCATTATATTATTTAAGTATCACCAGCTATAGTATAGAAAACAACTCTTGTACAAAAAATGATTGATTCCATCAAAGTGTATTACCTATCTGAGATATAGTCAAGCTCTCGACCTTCACCATCTCCATCATCAGAGTCTTCATTAGCTTCTGAATCACTCCCCTTCTTTTTCTTTTTTTTATTGGCTGGACCTTTCTTTTTCTTTTTGTCTTTGGGCCCTTCATCTTCATCATCATCCTCACTCTCCATTTCGTTGACATCGTCCCAGTCTTCCATCTCAGACACTTTAAGACCACCACCGCCCCCTCCTCCTCCGCGACCTTAAAGTTACAAAAGTAAATAAATGCAATAATGTTCAAGATCTTTAATTATTTAACTATTTAATAATAATGATTGAAAAGCTTCAAATCAAAAATTTACCTTTTTTCTTTTCTTCATCCTTGTCTCCACCATCAGCCTCATCACACTTTATCCGCTTTTTGATCATAACACTAAAATAATTCATTATTTTATCTCGTCGGCCAAACTCTTCCTCTGCTTCCTCTGCACTCAAGGCTTTGTATGTTTGGACAGGGGTGAAATTGTACCACTGTGATACTGGAAAAACTTCAAATTGACCATCTGTGGCTTGTGTAAAAACAAAATAACTAGCATTTGAAGATATTGTGCCCTCGCGAATTCCTTTGAATCTAATCATATTTTTAAAAAACAACAAACCACAAAATTTATTATGATGAAAGAGAGAGTGACTGATTTTATATAATTTGCGTCAACAAAAACTTTTGAGGAAGAAAACCAACAACAATGACTATATTCAAATTACCTTTTAGGTTGTTTATCGGTAGGAGTAGTAGCCTTTAATACCCATGGATGATCATCTGCATTAACTTTTTTCTTATGTTGACCATATTTACGACGTCGAGCCTCTTCCCTAGCTTCTCTTCCATACTCAGACCCAGCTCCGAATCTATAAATAAAAAAAATTAACTCGTCAAGGAAAAAATTCAAAAATAATGTATCAAAGTAATTATTATAGAATAATTACTTTGGCATTTCAGCTTGCTCAAATGTTGATGTATGATCCACAGTTTTTCTTGTAGTATGGTCATCACGAATCATTTTTAAATTTGTCCATTTAGCCAGATCCACATTAAGAGCACCATTAAATCGCATAACTGACATTGGTTTGTCCAGCCTAAATTATATTATAATGGGAAAGTTATTATTCTATGAAAAAAAAGATTCAATACTGTCTTTCCAATTCTTATTACTATGTCAAAAAATGTTACGATTTAAAAAACAAATTACTTTGGGACGCGGACCGAAAATTCTTGATAGGTAGTCGCTGGGACAGAGTTACTGGCACCACCTGATTGACTTCCGGTCATCATGTTGGTCGAGGTCGCCGAGGATGCTACCCCACTTCCCAAAACATGACCCTTGCTCGTCATGACGTTTCCGGATCGCAATTATCTTTCAAGTACAGCCACCCTTTCCTCCGCCTAGCCTTTAGTCTCTCTGCTCGCAAAGAGAACGGTGAAAGCATCACCGACTTTCGGATAGTGGTTTCTCAGATCATTCAATGGATTATGCAATCAAAATGTTGTGTTACTCTCTCCCAATTATCAAAATAAATCTTTATTCATTGTTGTTGACCCATTAAACATTCACATTGTATCAACATAACATGGGAACATTACGACTTTTATATAAAAAAAATGAATTTCACAAATACAAAATTGTTTTCACTGTTGCTACACACAATCTTAATATGATCCACCACCTCCATAAGATTGACCTCCTCCGTATGATTGACCTCCATAAGGACGGGGTGGATGAGGGGGTAAAACGGGGAAGAAGGGACTGTAGAAGATTGTTGTGATTCCAGGTTGAATTGGTGGTGGAGGTTCTTCATGATGAGGCATGTGTTTCATCAATTTCTTCATCATGAACTTGAGTGACCTGTCCTGTGCTGGTGTTTGCTCCTCTCCATTATCCACTGGAGAGGCCGTGACAACCCACAAGACTGAGAGGGACAACATCTAATTGGAAGAAATTACAAAACAAAAAAAAATTGATTTACCATTTAATTTTTATATTGAAATACTGCACACTACTACACACTTCTAAAATGAAAAGTAGAGTTGAATATATTGAGTAATTTACCAAAACTAGAGATAATCTCATTTTGAATTTGTATCACTTCAAGCGTGGACGGGCTAATGTAAGTTTCT
This sequence comes from Pygmarrhopalites habei, assembly GCA_009870185.1. Lineage (NCBI taxonomy): Eukaryota > Metazoa > Arthropoda > Collembola > Symphypleona > Arrhopalitidae > Pygmarrhopalites > Pygmarrhopalites habei. The sequence continues at coordinate 100,918 of WJFB01000110.1, forward strand.
TGTCAAGACCCTGGAAGATGGTTTGACTGGATGGACGACCGGAGGAAATAAACTGGAGGACATGACAAGGCCTGACTTTATATAAGCAAGGGGAGGAAGAGACCTTGTCTTGCCTTGAAAAATTTGTCCGTGGAAGTAAAGAAAAATATGTCAGGGTGAATTTCACACTTTCACTTTTTGTGGAAAGAGAGAGAGAGAGAGTTTCCTGTTGTACATAAATTAGGGACTTTTGGCTGAGTCTAATCTTCGACTTTAGACAGAAAAGAATCGACAGTCGGTAGCGCAATTTTCAAAAAATTTCTGTCTAAAGTTCTATCGAAACTTCATTTTCCAGAAAACAGCTTCGGCTGTGACCCAGTTAAGTATAGATTTTTACGGCGCTTTGTTCAAAAGTTTCAACGAAAATCAAAATAATTTCCAAATTATGAAAAGGTCAAAATGAGTTCACTTGCAAACCTTTTTCACGTCTATGCTCTAACAAAAAGTAAAGCCTGTTTAAAAACAGCATTAGTGTATTTGACTGACAAGCAGGAAGAAAAGTTTGAAGAAATTGAAAAACGAAAATGGACCAGGTAAACCAGGTTGGATTTAAGTTCCAAAGGTGTCAACTTCTGTCGTCATAATTTTAGATTCACATGCAACGAAATGCTTTTGAAACAGCTTCATGACTCATTCCAGATGAAATCAGGCCGGCTGCTAGGTCAGTATTTCTTGGAATTGAAGATGACACAATTTTAAACGATCAAAATATTGTAATTTTTTTTGCCAAAATATACACTGTATTTTAATTTGTTGTATACTTCTTTTAAATTTGTTGAAAGTAGACGAATTCTCCATCTGAAAATAATTTCCACTTTTACAAAAGTTTCAATGTTTACACATTTTTAACCTTTTTCCCTGGACAGTTCCAATGGTGTAACACACAAGAAGTACATTTTCCACACTTAACTTCCAGTATTTATGAAGTAGGATCAGAAAACAGCTTTCAAATTGTCAAAATGAACCCAAATTGTACAAAAAACAAAACACGGAAAATGTTTGAATGCACTGCGTCTGCGCGACACTCTGTCTAATCTTAGAAAAAGACTCTGCACACTCAAACCTTGAGTGTCGAGAGTAAAATTGGACATGCGATAGAGAAAAAAGAGAAAACTTTCTCCTTTCTCTGTCGATTCTCTCTGTCTACAGTCCACTTTAGACTCAGCCAAAAGTCCCTATTATCAAGGGTTCCCTTACGCCTAGACTTGGTGGCCATCAGCTGGACGGAATTTCCGCATGTAAATACGTTTAAATTCTACAATGTCATTTGAGGATGAGTCTGATGTCAACAAAGAGGATAACAAAAGAAAATTCCCCCCCCCCCCTAACTCTTCTCCCTAATCTTGTCCAGTCCGCTTTTATCCACAATTTGTTTACTAACCCTTTTTGTACTTGTTGTTGTTCCATTCCTTCCCTTCTTCCTGGAGGATGAAAAGGGTCCCACAATGCGTAGTATGGAGGATTTGTAAATGTAAATCAACATTAACATATCAACATCCTTAATAAGTATAGTAGTTGGTTTGATCAAGAAGAAAATGCCGGTCAATATATCATGCATTGAAAACGAAAAATGACAAAATCGGCTTAGCTTTAAGAACGATGACGAATTCGTCATAGAGTTAATGTTGTAGCCCGTAAGGTTTCTCTAAAATGGAAACCTTTGCCGATTTCGTCATTTTTCGTTTTCAAAGCTGGATATAATTTTACTGCAAAAAATGGTATTGTTTTGAGTTCGGAAAATGTCCGTCTAAATTCCAGATCCTGTCAAAATGATGACCGGCTTGTTCTTTTCTTCGCTAGAAAAGATGTCTTGAGACTTGGTGACATGAATTACTCATGATCTTTCAAGGCCCTTGAAGGGACATGTCACATTCACACAGCAGCAGTAGACTCGGAAGGGACGAGGAATCATTGGTTTAGGTGGGAGATATATTTTGAGAATGGCATGATTCATTTCAAAGGTCCCGGGTCGTCGCTTGGATTTTTATTGCAGACAAAACGGAGTTTGTGTGGAAATTAGTCTTCAAAATTTGGTAATTTGTGATTTAACTGTCGAAATGTCGGGGGATACGTCTGCTGTAAAGCCTATGGGCCAGCCCCATTTAGCAAAACAAGATTTATCCACTTTGGTAAGTCATTTACTGTTCATCTCTAAAACCGGCTCCCCCGCTATTGCATAGGAATACATATGGGTTCATTGCATCATCTAAATAAATTTGTTCACGTTAAATATGGTTCAATGAAAATTGTGTCAATTATGCAAAAGTATTTCGATACCGGATTATATGTTCATTTATAGATGAAAATGATGTTTATAAACTTTCTAACCACGTTTTTTGTTTTTATGACAGGATGTCACGAAATTGAACCCTCTCAGCCCGGAAGTTATAAGTCGTCAGGCAACTATAAATATTGGGACTATTGGACATGTGGCACACGGAAAATCGACAGTAGTAAAGGCCATATCCGGTGTCCAAACTGTCCGTTTCAAGAATGAGCTGGAACGAAATATTACAATCAAATTGGGTTAGTACAATTAGTTTCCAATCACTCAACACCACAGGTTTTATTTAAGAACAGTAAGGTCGATGAAAAGTATTTTGTAGAGTAATATTTGGAAAATGTTCTTTTTATTTTCAGGATACGCTAATGCCAAAATTTATAAATGTGACAATGAAAATTGTCCACGACCAGCATGTTACATTTCTGGGGGCTCATCAAAGGACGATTCATTTCCCTGCTCTTCCCCGACATGTCAAGGACGATTTAGGATTATTAGACACGTTTCCTTTGTCGACTGTCCAGGTCACGACATCCTCATGGCTACAATGTTGAACGGAGCCGCAGTCATGGATGCTGCACTTCTTTTAATTGC
>WJFB01000111.1:0-103559 GCA_009870185.1 Pygmarrhopalites habei
TCCAGCAGGAGTGTTGGGAGGTTATCTCATCACATGCTAATATAAATAAATAAAAATGTCTCGGAGATCAAGTGATCATTGCAAAAAAATTTTCCTGTCTCTCTCAACCAATTGTAAACTTGAAGGATTGGGGATGGTCACCATCAAGGGAGTTGTAGCCGTCGGCTGCGCTGGTTGAAATTTTGCAATAATTTTTAGCATCTACTGTATAGTAGTGACTTGTTTGTCACATGCGAAAAGAGGACATTTGAAGGTGGCAACGTCATGATTTCTGTTGAGCAATTCATGTATGACTACATTTTATTGTAGCTATGAACCCAAATGACAAAATTTTCATTCCTGTCTTCCTCGTGTGTGTCAGACACGACGATGGAAAACATCTCCACTATCCAGCATAGACTATTGTTTACCAATTAATTAAAAGTCAATAATAATTATTATTGCTGACATGTTTAAAATGTTAGACAAAAGGAGAACGCTTGGGATTTTAATCTGGAATGAATTGTGATTTACTCTTGGAATACCAAGTTGAAACTTGAGGAGGACAAAAGAGACTTGTCTATAATATAGACTCGATACATATATGTTATAAATATGGTTTGTATATGGAAAATACGTTTTTTTCTCCATATTTAATTGAGTTGATACTGGGATGAATGTCATTTCATGAACCATTGTTCATGGGCCAAGAGAAGACGATGGAACAATGAAGTCCAGGATTAAATAAGAACGTCAGCTGGAAATTGTATGCATAGCGGCGAATGAGATTCTACAAAAGATTACTTTATCCATTCAGAGATTCTCATGAGGGACTTTTGTGTTAAACGCAGATTCCTCCAGTTATACTATCTCCAGCATCAGACCTTCTCTAAATATACGTATATCCATGACATGTACATGTATACAACCGTGTTTATTATGCAAAAACAAGAGCAAATAAACATGGACAAGGATCAATTTGTCAGGGGACAAAGAGTGACGTTTGGCATTTACACAAAAGGTGAATAAAGATATGAAATACTGGGGACTGATGGATCGTCTTCCATGATCATCTGAAATTCTGTGCAACTTGTATAATGGACTTGTAATTTGTCATCTCTATTTTTTTCTGTAACTACATACCTGGAAATTCCAGGCTGGAATCCAGGACAAAAAGTACTAGAGAAAATGTCACTGTGTGGCAAAAGTTGTGTCAAATTTAAATCCAATTGATTGATTTTTAGGAAAATAATCTCTTTTATATAATTCGCTTAACTACAACTAATGTGAACAATGACTTATTTCAGTCATACAATATTTACAAGGTTCATCCAATCCAATATGGGTGAAGCGAGACGCTACAATGTGACTCTTATGAATCAGACTTATGGGTGACCTTTCCTCATCTATCACTGAAATCAGTTGTCTACTTTGACCAGTCAAAATATATTATTTCACTATGTGACCCCAGTCAAAATATTGGAAAAGGCTGCAAAACAGCTGTCTAAAATTCCTAATATATGATAAACATAGGGATTGGATGAGGATAATATAAGTACATGCACGTAAATGTAAATATAGTCGCTGCTAATTGAAGCTAAAGTGATAAAGGCTATCTTGAGAGAAGATTCGAGGGTCTATTAAAGTTGATCATCTATTCATTGAGATTGTATGTATGTTTGAGTGTAATATGTGTTTGACAGGGAGAGGCAGGCAGGGATCACGTGCATCATCAGTTTGTCCCTCAATTGAAGAAAAAGAGAGAATCTTGTTTTTGGTTCGTTTTTCTCTTGGCTTTTGACTTGGGGCTCGCTCTTTGCCTCCTCCTGGATGCAATGAAATATTAATCCACAATTCCATATAATCAACTTGTACCATTGAACTCACTTCCATTGCTGTCCTCGAAGGCAACTGATGATAGTCAGCAAGAAATTCCTCGATTCGATTGACAACGCGGAAACTACCCAACACACATATACACTCTCAATATTATTATTTTTTAACCAATAATATCAAACATAATCTTTCTCCTTCTTTCTCTCTCCTTAACTTGTCACGTACCAATCCTTGATAATATTTTTTATTAAAAATAAAAAATCACTGCGTTGCATGTGGCGTGTGTGTTCCAGTAATCAGAAATAAATAAATAAAAAATTTAATAAAAAAATAAAATATTTTGAGCTACAAAGGTGTACCTTCTCCTCATTGAATCCTTCCACGCAATTGCGTACTACACATTACGCAGTTAATTTTTTTTACATCCGAACAGTATTGACTTTAAAAATAATTAATAAATTTAACACAAGAATCAGCATTACTATTTACTTCATCACGTCATTCGTGTGGAATTTGTTTGTGTGTCTCCAGTTTCTTTTTTCTTTTGTGAAAATTCTCAATTTGCAAGATTTTATGAGAGACCTGCCCATTTCGTTCCGGCGAAGTAGAAGTTGTGAATCTAGTCAGCCATTGATTTCAACATTTTTCTCTTGTTCAAGTAAGTCTTTTTTTCTGTAAATGTTCATTTCAATTTGAAAATTTCAAATGCATCCTGAATTTGACATACAAAATTCACATTTCCACTTTGTGATTTTTTACCAGTCAACCAACTCAATTTTTCTTTGTTGATGATGCTCTAAATTTAGAAATTTATTCTTAGTATCAAGAAAGATTGGTACAAATTGTGAGTGGTTAGTTTCATTAATAAGAAAAATTGCGTAACATCCTCCTCCTCCAAATAAATAGTACAGTACATACCTCTATATATTAGGAGGAGGAGGAGTATCCTTATAATGCAATATACAATGTATACGGGAATAAGCACAAGTGTCATCAGTGAGTTGGAGAGAGATAAAAGTTGGAATCAGCAGACTTTGAAAAAAAGTTGTGACCAAACCTAAAAATGAGAGTGCAATGTCGTATTATACTATTATGTTGTAATGCACATCAAATCTTCTGGAGCGTGTGTGTGTGAGAGAGGAGAAAAAAGGAGACTCAAGATCAACTTTGTGGTTGGACTATGTCCTCTTGTCCAATAATCTTGTATTTATATATGGCATAGATATAGTGTGTACATGTCAGTGTGTATTTTTGTATAGAAATAGGAGGAGGGGAGGGAAGAGAGAGAGAGAAAGATAAAAGTTGTTGAATGCTTAAAAATACGTGGAACCAGTTAATCCTGAAACTAATGTGACTCTCTGATTGGTCCTGGTTGTAGGTTGTGGCAACAAGAGGAAAATGTCTTCAATTCCCATGGGGCATCATGCTGCCTTCAAAATTCGTCAACAAATGAACTCCAATGAATCTCCCAATGGAAAACAAGGAGCGAGTCAAAGCTTCTCTACAAAAATGACTCCGACTACTACTGCCAATGGTACTATTAATTAACCATCTACATACACATTCCAATTATTCTGTATTTACCCATTTAATTAACTATCCATAAAGGTTTCAGAGTTGTAAAATGCAACAGTCAGAACTAATACGTTCGTCTTCGAGTGGATGTTGTGAGAAATTATTATACTAAAATGTGTATTTGTTTATCACACATCAAACTGTTTAGGTGATGAACTTTGATCATCTTATGATAATTATCATTAGTTATTGTTTCCCACTGTCCAACCTTCCAACCTTTAGATTTTGGCAAACAAATTACTCTCACAATTTTGTATTGTGACTGCATAGTGAGGTGAGGGCGTAAACTTTGGTACTCTTTTTATAGATAATCTTTCATAAATTATTCATTGAGTTGGGGGCAAGTACAGAGGAGAAAAGATGAATTAATAATGAAGGGTCCGCCCCCGGGTCATGACATCCTCTGATGGTATTGTAGCAGGGAGAGAGAAAGGGAGGTGAAAAAAGCTGGCAATTTCTCTTCAATTATAGTGAGCAAATCCGAAGCTTAGGTTGTTTGCTTTTGAATTGAATGTAATTTAATATGGAATGCAGAAAATGCAGATGGGATGTGTTTTCCCTTCTATTACGTGGATGAAGTTGCCCATTTCCCCCTGGATTTATTCTCTCTCTCTCTCTCTGTATATTCTGACAAGCTGAGTATTCCCCGAATAATAAATACGGGAGGGAGGGATACGGGAAGGGGGAATGGGGCTTGTCTTTACCCATATCCCTCATATTTTATTATGATATCAGTCACAGTTTATAGGGACCAAATCCACTGTTTATGTTGCCAAGTGCATCTCATATCAAATATTATTAAATTTAAGCTTATCTCTGTCTCTCCGCTGTGTGTCTGTGACTGTCATGTTTAAAAAGAGGGAGGGGAAAACACACACACGTACACACACACACAAAGTTTAGCCGATTAGGTTAGAGAAAAGTAGAAAAGCTCAATTTATCCCTCTAGGCTCTGGACTGGAGAGAGAATGAGAGGAGGGCATGTTAATTTACTACTTTATATCAAAATTTGCGGATTTATTCTCCCCATTCCTACATTTACTATCATCATCATAATATATTTTTTTGCATAACCTCTCCACTATTTCCAATTTCATCTACTTACCAACAACAATCTCGGTTCTCGTGTGTGTATGTGTGTATGCCAAATCCATGACACTACAGTTCCCCGCACAAGTCTTCGTCTTCAAAAACCCTCCCGAATCTCACACAATTCGACCTAAATCTTTTTTCCATGATTGACATCATTTTTCTCTCCCTGTGTCTATGACGTCTTTTATTGAATCATTTGTGGGGGGAGGATTAAATGTTAAATTAAATTTGAAATTGTACTGTCATTCTGTATCAACTCAAATTGCATCGTGTTTAAGATATATTTATTTAGTAGAAAGGGGCGAAAGTGTAGGTATGGATTTTGAGTGAGAAAATCATTTAAATGGTAATTGTCATTGTGTATCGACTCTCATCCAGAAATTTTTGGGAGAACATGCGTCATCACAGTTTGTGTAAAAGTGACAGTGACCTTGCAGATTTTGAATAAAAATGTATGAAAACGTTGGAAATATTTCTTCCAACTGATTCTCAAACTCAAACGGCATGGATCAAAGAGTCCTTCAAATTCTGGACAAAAGATTTTCAAAGGAACGTGTCTTCCCTATCACAATGTATTGATAAAATTCTTGGAGAGATTTTTTTGTTAATCCTCCTTCCTATCTTTTACGGAAACATATTTTCTTTGAGGAAATCTTTTTTGGCTTCAGAGCTCAAAGTTTCTTTTTTTTAAATGTAGCCGAAAACTTTCGTCGACTAGTGTACAAGAGTATTGTGTAATGTGAGGCTTCTCCTTTAACTCACTTTCACTCTGACCTACATGGAAATATTCAAATCCTCTACACATCCTTCCACTTAATATCCAATTATTTTTTGTGAAATGGGGAATTTCTTTTTTAATTTTAATTTTTCTCCTACTTTTTTCTAGATGGGTGTCCGGACAATCCAAACAAGTACTCGAGCAAGGCAATGATGGCGATTTGGGGATTGTAAGCTTTTTTATAAATATTACATCACGTTTTTTAATATTCCTTGGTTTATGTCACTATCGTAAAAAACAATGAAAATTTTCTTTTACCAAAAAAGATCTCAATTTATTTTTCAATTTTTTTCAAATTAGGTACAATCGCTATTCGGTCCATAATATCAAGAGCAACATCAACTCTTACGACCAAGCTTGAGCAGTCTTTAGATTTTTTTTTCAAATTAAAAATTAAACTTTTATTAAATTTACGAGGAAGGACAGCATTCAAAATAGCAAACATTCTTTAATTATTTCTGTATTACAAAACCAATTGATTTATCCTTTATATTCTGTACGCATTCATTAAAAGAACAAATTGGAAACTTCATTTTACTTGACAAAATTAATTAATTTAATTTTAAGTGGGCCACCTTCAACCCCTATTCCATGGACAATGGAAAATTAATGAGGAAACAGAATTTTACCAAATTGTGACAAAGTTTTGAACAGACAATTGATCAAGATTGTAGGAATAGAATGACACACAACTACATACAATGCATATAGGTACATATATAAAATGAGAAGTGAATACACGCCGCTCGACTCACTTTCTTTTCACTTTCACTTTCTTTCACCGAGTTCGTTGTGTGCAGAAATGTTGAGGGAGGAATGAGGGAAGATGGAATAAATTGACAGATGTAACAAGAACAGTACATCTGGACTGAAACCCACATTCTGTACAATCAATCATTGATTTTGCATGTCCCTGAGTGTGTGTGATGAGGATCTGGTTGAGGCAACATGTTCTTCCATCCGATTTGGTCATAATGTAGTATAACAAGTTCCCTCCTCCGATATTATTAAGTTGACTTGAGAGAGTTCAAAGGAGGAAAGGAGGAAGGCACGTTCAAGTTGGATTCCAAAGATGTTTTTGCACTAATTGTTGTAAATAAATAGAAATTTTTATTAATAAACAAAATAGGAGAAAAATTTTAATTACATTAATTTACGTACTTGATTGAGTTAATAGTATTAACTTAATACAGTACACATGATCACCATTCCATCATTATTTGTTTATTATTCTTGGAAATATTATTATTTAGGCCCCTTGTAAGGACACTAGAGCATAAAAATAGCATTTATTTATTAAAAATAGCAAAAGAATATGAGGTATCAACTATTTAAGAGTTCGTTCGGAGAAACTTTCTCCAGTAGAAATTTTCCCGAGATCTTTCGATTCGATGGATATTCTTCTCGAAGCAGCATAACTAATACGAAAGCATCCATAAATGTGCAAAAATCGTAAATGCGTCGAATGAAAAAATATTCAATGGGATAAACATATGCATTATTTAATTCGTAATTACCTAAGTACTCTCAAAATGTGTGGGTTGACTGTAAGATAACTTCATGCACAGCTACGTAGGATTATTTTTTTCGTACGAGATCCATCATCTCTTATCTGGATCGGAATAAGGCACAAGTTTTACAAGACCCACTCCATCTTCCATGTTGTCATTCTTTTACAACACTACTTACTAGAGGTACAAAGACAAGCCTTTTGGACTACACAAAATCCTAACTACTGTTTATAATTACGCTATTTCACTGTACAACGTAATTTTACATTGTAATGTGGACAAATCTTGTCGAATGAACAAGTGTAAAAAAACCTACATATCAGGAAATGGAAAACCGGCGATTTTATGGAACGATGACTAAAGCATTGTAAAATGAATAAAACTTACCAAAGCGTCCCTCTCCTTCCACAATCCAAGATTGGAAGCTTACAAAGCAATCCTGAGATGAAGCCCGCATTCAGACAGTCTCCCGCCCCAGACACACTCTTCAAATTCCAGGGTAGGATTTCTGGTGCAGCAAATTTGAACGTCGAAAACGAGTCCCCGTCTCCATTTTTCCGCTCAATTAACTGAAAAAAAATCATCAAAAACCATCTTGAACATCCCCTCTCTCTCTCTCAAGATTACTTTCTTCCCTCCTTAGCATACACCTCGACACAGAAAAGAGAGAGAGAGAGGAATTATGTAGGTCAACCCCAGAATAAAAACCAAGATTCTCAAATTCTAACAATATTACTGAACTACCTAAGTGTACAAAGTACACAGGAGGGAGGAAACAAAAATTCATCATTCGATTAAATTCTTCAAACATCTTTCCATAAAGAAGGACAAGGAAAGATTGACATACTTTCTCTATTGACACAGATACACACATACATAAATACCGCCCATTAAAAACCCGAGTCGTTTGATTTAACTTCAAGTCTTGCTTGTCAACGGTGCGTGAGTGCATTTGAAAAATAAATCCGAGCAAATTAATTAATTCCACCAAACTGACGACTCAAATTTTTCTTTCTCTTCTTTTCTTTTTTCTGAAAAGTCTACTATTATAAAATGGTTGAACGTGAGGAGGGCATTAAAAGGGTTTGTACGTACGTAGAATCCTCTCTTGCCATTTGTGAGGATGATGATGTGGAGACTGGGGAAGATGGAGAAGGAGCGTGAGATGAGGTCGGACAAAGGAATCATCTCATTCCCATTTTCATGGCCCTCGGTTCCAGTTTCATCCTCCCTGTCGTCGTCTCCCCCTTTGCCTCCTCTTCCCGTCTTCTTGTTGTCCTCCTCCTCCGTCTTGTCGTCGTCACCCATGTTGACTGTGGAGCTCAGGTTATCTCGGATTCGAATTCTATGACTTTTCCTCATCGTCGTCGTAGTCGTCGTCAGGGACGACGGAACTCCCTCCCCGTCACCTATTCCACCGATAATGCTTATCAGTTCTCTGAGATTCGGTGAAATGTAACGGAGACACGACGACCGAAACTCCTCCGGCACTCTCAGAATCTTCTTTGCTTTCCTCACTTCCGTCGGCTCATAAAACACTGAGAAATTGACAAAACCATCATCATCATCATCAACTTTCTCCTTCTGCTCCTCCACATTGCATTCATCCTCCTCGCATTTTTCCCGGGATACTTTCTCTTGGAGAAAGTAGAGAGGAGGAGAGGGAAGAAAGAGAAAGGAGACAAAGTGTATGTTGAAGAAACAATGTACGATTAGAGGAGCATTTTTTTAAATAAAAAAATCCATTTTAAAATTTTGCAAATTGGCACAATATCTAATTTAGTATGGAGAGGGAAAAGAGACAAACCAGGAACGGAGTGTTGAGAGCATAGTCGAAAAATGGTCGTCATGGTTTCCGTAGGAATGTTCCCATCCATGAGGACAATGGAGGCATGACGAATTTCCGCTGCGTGTCTCTCCACGGCTGCTGGAGAAATTTCTTCGTATGCCGTCATGTCCCCCAGGCCAAAAACACACTCACCCTTTGCGTCCAAAAGAGACGAGTAAATGGCCGTAGGCTTCGACGATGTCAATACCCCACTGCAGTCCTGTACACATTCACACACACAATACATATGTATACATGTGTTCCCATGTGTGGAGTAAAGAGAACATTTTTTTGTCTGCACAAACAAATAGACTGAGCCCACCCTGAAGGGCTCAACCAGACTTCCGTCAATACAACACAATAACAACAAGACGCATTCCTTATGCTTCAAGTTGGAGGAGGAGGAGGAGAAAAGAAAGTACACAGGAAACACAAGAGAGAGAGAAGGGAATTGACAAGAATTTTGAAGAGGGAAATGAAATTTGCATTTATGGTGAATCCATGCAGAAAAATTTCATGCTATTGTAGAACGAAGAGGAGAAAGGAGAAAGTAAATTGTCATGTTTTTCTGCTGTTGTAATGAAGAAAATATTTTTTTTCATCCTCTCCCGTTCAACCTTTCTCTTCCTCCCTTTGTTTGATGACAGACTTTTGAATTAACTTCAAGTTGATGATGAAAATTCTTTGGAGCGGAGGGAAAGGAGCGAGGAAAAGTTTAATTTAGATGGAATGTGAAAAGGAGGAAGGGAGAGGAGGAAAGATGATCAAGAACATTTTACCATTTTTGACTTGGACATGGCAGACAAAATTTCCCTGCCAAAAAGGTCATCTCCAACAGCTGAAATGAGGAGAGGGTCATGGCCCAATTTGACAAGAGCTTCACCATGGTTTCGTCCAACCCCACCCGGCACTGTCGAAATTTTTGTTGTATGTGTTCTTCCGTCCGACTGTCTCCATAATTCAAAGTAAATAATGCAAAATAAATAAATAACCCAAGTGTAATTTAAATCCTTTTATAGTTTGGAAAAAAAATTGAAGCAGAAAGCACACAAAACATGATAAAAGGGAAAGCGGTTTGAATATGGCAGAAAGGATTTCAAAGGACATTTCCCTCATTGTGAAAATATATGCAGGAAAAATAAAATTGTTTGTGCTTTCTCCAATCTCCACTCTATTTGAGGAAAAAGATAAATAAATAAATAAAACGGAGGCCTGAAGTCGGATTATAGCTTCCTTGGGTTTGTGGATGAAAGTTCTTCAAGAGAGGAGAGGAGGAGGAAGATGTATTAAAAAATCTGACTTTGTTTTCTCTCTGTTTGTGTGTGTGTGTGTTTTGAATTTTCAAGTTGCTCTAAATATAGAGGAGAAAGGAGGAAAGTGGAAAGAAAAGTCCCGTGGGAAAAATGCAAGATGCATTCTGACATTCCTTATTTCCCTTCCACGTCTTCTCTTCTTTTACTGAGTAGTCTTGGAAGAAGAAGAGATCGCGTGGCTGAGGTGTCCACTTGACATTAACACTGAAATGCTGCTATTGAATCTCAAATTCTTCCCACTCTCCCTCTCTCTTCCACTTTCTCTTTCTCTCAATGAGGGCTAGAGGGAATGAGAAAGAACAGACTTGGCATCCAACTTTCTTTTTTGGCTGAACCGATGATGATCAGAAGGAGCAGGAGCGGAGCTAAAGGCATTTTCTCTCTCAATAGCTCTCCTCAACTCCAAACCCAAAGTTTGTCAATGAAAGTTGAGGGAAGGAAGTAGAGGGAAAGAGGGAGAGCCCGAGGGAACCCACACACACATTATATACACAAAGGAGAGAAATAGGGACAAGTGGGGCGTGTCAGAAGTAAAGCAAATTATACACAACTTATGGTTCAAAGTCGATTAAGTCTGCTGTAAATGTCCTCGTAAACACTCATTAATTAACACTTAGGACAACGCGCGGGGAAGAGAAGGAGGAGAAGACTCATAAAAAAGTTGTCGACTGTGTACAAAAGAGAGAGAGAGAGCACACACTAACACACGCGCACACATTATCCTCCAAAACCTTCTTAAGCACACACACACACACACACTATCCCTTTCACCATGGGAGAGGACTAAGGGACGTCGTCTCAACATTCTAATTAAATTTGCAACAAATTAAGAGGTGAGAGATTTAGGAGGACAATGCAATCTTTTGATTACTCCAAGAGAGAAAATCATAGATTAGACTAGATATAGACTAAGTCTGTATGTGGAGGTGTGGGAAGGGAAGGGAAGTCAATTTGAAAAGTGCATCCCCTAATCCACCCACTACAAGACAGGAGAGTAAGAGATGTGGGGATATCATGTTATGATAATAAATTTAGAATTGTGGCTATATGGTTACCCTGACGTCATTCTATCCCCCGATCCGAATCCTCAGTTAATAGGGGATGGTGGTTTTGACTAAATTCAGAACCCTTCTCCACTAACTACTCCGGGAATACATTTTAAGGGTACTCTCCCCATGAGTGATGGAGGAGGAGGAGAGAGAGGTTCTTGAGTGGAGCCCAACCCAATCCAGCCGTCTGATGACAAGATAAACGATAGCGATAAACCTCCTCTCCTCACACCCTCCTAAATGCTAACAAACTTTCCCTCTCCTCCTCCCCCTTCCCCTCCTCTTGAACAACACGCAATCTTCATTTGATATCCTCATGCTCGTCGTGTGTGTGTATGTCCTTCATCCAATGCCACCAACTCACCACACACACACACACATCCACATTATGTGTATATACGCACTCCAACGAGAATAATAAATGAGGGGAATTGAAGGATCCAAAATTACCCGAATGTAACTATCTGGGTTAATCCAATACTTTGACCTGAATTTTGCATTTACAAATATTCCAAAGATCTTTTTTTCCCTATTGTGAATGACGGTGGTATGTATTGATGGGTGTTCTTTTTTTATCAAAAAAAATACACAATACACAATCCGACAATCCTGTCTCAGCATTATTTGCTGAAAGGACAGAGAGAGAGAGAGAAAGGTGGAGAGCCTCTTGAGAATGTGTGACACATTGAACAAGAGAAAGAGAGAGAGGGAGGGAAAGGATGGAAAATGTCTGAATTGTCAATAGGTGAAAGGGAACATGAAGGGCATGTAGATTTGTACATGTACAAATGATGTGGACTTGTGTTCCATTGACCATTGCGTCAGAGAGAGAGAGAGAGAAAGAGAGCCATAGGCAGTGTGTGTGTTGTGTGTGTATGTATTTTGTTGGACGACCTTCCACTTGTCTTATTTGCCATAACATTTTATTCTATGAGACTATCAAAGTGTATTGCTACTGCGGGTTATGACATGAAAACAGTTGCTCTTGTTCTCCATTGGCCTTGTTCCTTGTATACAGACAACACACACACACACTCTCCCTCTCTCACACACACAGTATGGAGCAGAGTGGGGTCTTTAAAGAGTATACGGAATGACAAGTGAGGTGGTGGCAAGTGAGTCCGACTCAATGCCCCTCTTTTCTCTCCCTGTCCCATGTCTCTAATAATAAGAGTGTATGTATTTTGAATGTCTCTATCTATACACACGAGGAAGTTTGCATGACAAGTGTGTGTGTGTATGTGTGTGCATGTGCTCCCTATCACCATTCCCATTTCCCATTTGCAAATTACAGAGAGAGATGGGGGAATAGGAAAAGAGAGAGAGAGAGGAAGAAACAACGAAGCAGGAACCATCCGTTCCCTTTTTTTCCTTCTTCTTTACCCGCTTCTCTAACACTGCCACAGCTCTAGCCCCATCCTCCCCGAATACCCCAATAAACCCGACCAACTTCTCTTCCACCTTCACTTCAACTTCAACTTGAAACTCCGGGACTCACAGCTCAGCTCTCAGTTGACTCTTTCCTCTCACTCCACGCACACACGCCACACGCCAAGCGGACCGTCTCTCTTCTCTCCACCGTCGTCGTTTCTACACCCGGCTATTTTTAATACCCGGGCATCCCAATCATCTCTCCACTCATTCTCATTCTGTAACATACCTTCCCTGATCTACTCTTACGAACCCCACGTCCTCACCAAAACTTTTTTTCTCCATCTCTTCTTTTCTCCCCACAGAAAAAAAATTTGCCTTGAGCTCTCAACTTTTTTTTCTTGCGACTCTCCATAAATTCCTAATTTTCTACTAGCCACCACCAAAACTCTCTCCCTCTCTCCTCCGTTCGTCGTGATTGGAGGAAGTGTCAAAAAATGAGAGTTTAATAAGCCGGAGAGTTAGTGGTGTGTGGTGTGCCGGGGGAAAGTGTCCCCTGCAAACAAAAAATGAAGGAAGGAGGGTGGTGAAAATAAATAAGAAGAAGTGTCTTTCCCCCATTTTAAAATTTGACAACTTCTTCAAATTGTGATTGTGAAAAAAGATAAATAAAAAATAGTAGGGTAATTACAACAGAGAGAGCCATGTCAGCAGCATCATTTTCTCTACATAATTTTGTGGTGGTGTGAAAGGAGGAGAGTTGAGGGAGACAAAGAGAGGATTCCTCATTATCTCTCTCCCCCAACATAAATGGATCAAATGGAGTGGAATACATTTTGTGTGTCTACATAAACTACATTGTGTGAGATATAGGGAAAAGTGGAGGAGAGGGAATAATACTATCTCGGTGACTATGCATCAGCCATAGACATATGGCACACTCCTCTCTCCAAATATTTAACCACTATTCATTTACTTTTCTAATTTTTCACTCTTCTTCCTCTTTTCTACCTCCCATCCCTTATTAGTCGGCCAAGCCAAATTTCCATTTCTCACTTCTTCCTACCCATTAAATTGATAATTTTGGAAGAAGGAAACTCTGACGAGTTGCAAAAAAAAGTTTTTTCCCGTACTAAATCCGTCAGCAGCAGTTTAAAATTGCAAATTTTGACACAAACTTTCAACGCTGTGTGCTCAAGTGCATCTTTTTTTACAAAAAAACAAACAAAACGTTACACTAGCTAATAAAGAAAGCTTCGAAAAGTTTTTTCTACACAAAACAAGGAATGAATCAGATTTTCATGGTTCCTCAGGACGACGTCAAGCCAAAAGGACAAGAGAGATAATAAGTAAAACAACTTTTTTGCAATCGCACCGAATTCCGTTTCTTGCAGTCCGAATAAATCGTTATTTGCTACTCGATCAAACTTAATAATCGAAAGGAAATTGCAGAGAGAGGAATAAAAATATTTGTTACAAGTGGAAAGTTTAAAGTGAAAATCACGGATCGTGTTTGGGTGTTGAGAATTGTCTAGAGAGGACTTTTACTGTGGAAATATCCTGGATATTTTTTTTATCTTGTTGGAATTGCAACTGATTCGAGAAAGCGACTTGGCGTAAATAATCCAAGAAAATATCTTCTCAACATTCACCGTCTTCTTTCAGTCCACCAACTGGATTTCTTTACAAGTCAGTTTCACTCAATTTTTCTTAATTATCTTCCCAATTTTAGTTCTAGCTCTACCTTTCTCCTCCTCGAGAAAAATAATTTTCTGCGTTCTCAAAACCAAGCTAGAGGAAAAAATAGTTGCAGTCGTTTAAAAAATCCTTCAAATGTGTCAGCCCATGGAAAAGTAAACAATAATTTAGGGAAAAATCATTGTAGGTACATATTTAAAATGAGAGTAGCGTGCAAATTTTCCCCCGTGAAATGGGACTCAATCCCTTAATTATTTCCCAAACACCCTCAATCCTTCCCTACACAAAAAACACAAAATTGAAGGATGGCGTGTCACTCCTCGGACTCTAAAATATGTGTGGAATGACCCAGAGTTTATGTTTAAGTTTAGATGTGAATATTTTTTTCGTATTAAAAAAATTCGTGTAAAAAAATATGACGAATACATATCTTTCCCTTTTCCTTCCATCTTGACGATGATAACTTGTTCACACACGTACACACAAACACACACACACACTTGACTTGACTATTGATAACCTTGAACATATTTTCTTTTTGGAAATGCAAAACACGTTCACACACACACAGTACTCGAACTCTACTCTGAACTGAATTTACTCCCACTGACATATTCTAATTTTGACTACAATCTGGATTTTGTCATAAAATTTATAGTCTCCGAGTCAAGTGTCCTCCCACCGACTCACCGACTTCCCAATCCCATCGGTTTTGGCAAATAAATACTAGCACGTATCCTCTCTTTTACAGAATCTTCTTCCCTCATTTTTTGCAAAATATTGTATTTACCCGAAAGAAATATTATTTTTTGGTGTGCAACCTGGTAAACAATATGAGTCCTTGTCTGGGTCCTCATAAAAATCTGTGTTTAGACAAGTCCCATCAAATTGAAGAAAAACAGATTCCTCTTTCTCTCTTTACAGTGTACACTGAAAAGTTAAGAGGGACGGCAATTAAACAGGGATAAATAGAAAGGAGGTACTCGGTGTAAATTAAAGTATGTCGAGGAGATCTAAAGACATCTTTATAGGGTCAGTGCATTGTCATTCATCAAGAAGAGGAAAAATCAGACTAGAAGAAATGTAGGGCTATTGGAATAAAATCCACTGCATTTTTAGGGTGCAGCTTTTTCTTTTGAAGGAGAAGTACAAAAGACACTGAGAGAGCTGAGTTGTATTTTGTACGGACAAAAGAAGAAAGGGTGAAGTCGTTGCACAAATGGTAACTGAGGAGGTACATATCAAATTAAAATTTTAACTGGTTTATCCCCAAGTGTCCTATCCCAACTCTAATGGTCCAGTAAAGTGGAGTTTGGAAGGAGGAGGGAAAAGGGAGCAAGAACAACAAATTACCCCTTCTGCCCTGTTTTCCCCCTTTTATTCCCTGATCTCTATCAGAATTTTAAATTTTCAAAGGATGAGTCGAGGAGGAGGAAGATGCATTTGAGTAGCCCCTTATGCAATGGTAAGGAGAGGAGAGGAAAGAAATCTTATTCCAAATTCCTTTGCTATCCCTGCCCTCATTCCTTCCTCCTTTTTGAATCCTCCCTTTCTCTCTCTTCAGTGTATTGTCCACACGAATGTGCTCCTGAGTGTGTAGAGTCGATGACGTCAGTCTAGACTTTGGGGTTTCCTCCAATGTCGGTGGACCAATGACCATCATCATTTGTCATCAGTGTTTGTGGAACAACAAATTTGATTCTCCATCATAGTTTTGATTCAAATTATAATTTGCGAGACGTGTCTTGATTGCGTCTTTAATTTTTTGTTCAATTCAAAATCAAAGAAAATTGGACTGTGTCAAATTAATGCCACAATTTTGAGAACTAATACAACAATTACTCCTTTAAAAAAACTATGTGGAGGCTCAAATTTAAAAAATGGAGACACTAAAAGTTTGTCAAAAATAATTTTTGGCTTCTACTTTTATCACTACATCCAATCCACCTCTTATCTTTGTTCCTTGCATAAATATGTACAAATTGTACAATACTCTGAGATCTTTGAAACACAATTTTGTGTGTCATAATTACAATTCCCGAAAGTGGGTTAATGAGTCAATGTCGTATTTTTGCATTCTCTCCCCCTTCGTGTGTGAGTGTGTGTGCGTGTGAAGATTTGGATGATGAGAATGGGAGAATGGAGGGCCCAAAAAAAGTTGAGAGTGCCAACTGTAAATTAGCTGTAAAAGTAAACGACAGAACGGGACATGGATCTTTAAAATTTTTCAACAAATATATTTTGAAGCTCTCGCCAAGAATGCTGTGTGTGTGTGTTATATGTGTGCGTGTGTTTTAATGGAAAGATCACGGGTGATGGGTGGGAGAGAGAGAAATGTCGAAAAGACGAAGGTGGTCTCATAGTTTTGGTCCATTGGACTTGCACTTGTACGTGGGGAGAGGAGGAGGAAAGGTACGTTGAGTAAACTGTTGAGAAACACGTGGTTTGGTTCCCGTGTTCAGATTTCGAGATGACTTGCGGAGCAGAAAACGTAACTTGACTGTTTGCTGTGTGTTGTTGTTGGCGGAAGAAGAGAGAAGGAAGGAATATTGAGTGGTCCGTTCTATTTTCTCTATTCCGTTAATGTGAGCTCAAATTGAGGCCGTCAAAAGTAAGAGTAGACGAGGAGAGGAGAGATGAGGATTACATAAATGAATGTGTAATAAGTGCACACTATACGTTACACAACTCCATCTCTCCCTCCTGTCTCTTCCCATGATGTAGGAGGAAGAATTTTGGTCTAATGACTTCTTCCCTGTTTTCCCTGTGTGTGCTCAATTCTCAATTGTGTCTGACTCCACTGTCTCACACTCTCGTCGAATGATCAAAAAGGAGAGAGAGAGAGAGAGAGGGAAAGAGAGAGGGAGGGTCCAAATGTCGAATGCTGAATGTCAAATTCGAGTCAGAATGGCACTTTGCCTCTAAATTGAATTCTTTAAATTCGTCCCTAATCTCCCCCCATTATTCATCATTAGCATCTCCCTTCTCCCTTACACACACACATATATTCACTCACGAAATGCCAACCCATTCTCCTGTCTACTTTTGGTCCGTATTTTCCCAACTACTTTAAATAGATGCAAATGGTGGGAGGAGAGGGGCGGTTCATTCTGGATGCAGAGCACAGTAAAAAGTCCACTCCTTCCCAATTCGATTGTATGAGGCATGCTTGGCTTACACAAAAAAAATTTCAGAAAAAAACACACACTATCCTCAAACTCATAAAAAACGGACCAAGTTGCCAAAAATGAGTCCCCAACCCCTATTTTGTGTGTGTGTAAGTGTTGGGTGTGTGTGTGGTTGGGTGTTGGGCGGTGGGTGTGACAAAAAATTAGCTCCAGTGCATTTCATTGCACTCTCTTTCTCCCTGCCAGTGTAAACTGTGCAGAGTCACACTCACTCGCAAACAACCGCATGGAAAAAATAAAACTGACTCTGTTGCTTGTCAACTGCCATTCTCCCTCCTCCCGACAAGTCCCTTGGAAAATGTCCCCCAGTTGACTACCATTTAACTACTCAACTCGAGAGTACTTTATGCAAATTCTCAAAGTCATTCTAAATACTCCTCCTCTTGTACAACATCCCTATATGTCCTTAAAATGTATATTAGATACGACGATATACTTTCTCTCCCTCCTTCTTGGCATGAACATGACGTGACAACACGTAGTCCTTTCATTTCACTCAATGACACCTCCTCCTCCCTTCTCCCCTCCCTCCCTCCCTGTATTTCCAGGAACAGTTCGTCAAAAATTGACAATGACAAGAAAAATCGTTCGTCCCCATGACCATCTCTCCTCTCCGGATGACTCTCTCTCTCTCTCTCTCTCTCTCTCTCTCTCTCTCTTTGAAAAATTTCCACGAACTTTGCTCTTCAAAATTATGCAGACTCTCTCTCGGGGAAAGTATTCATAAAATTTTCTATTAAATTAATTAATTATAATGATTTGACTGGAACTTCCAAAAATTGACGGGTTAATTATAAACTTTCTCTCTCTCTTGGTCCCTTTGTGTGTGCCCATGCATTTTGAGCATGTCCGCTCTTTCACTGAAGTGGAGAAATCAAAGAGAATTTTTTTGTAGGGGAAAGTTGTACGTCATAAAATATTCATTTTCACAAGAATCCTTCACACATGGTTTTCCATGGAAAGAAAATTGAGAGAGAAAGAGACAAAGGAAGGCTGTAGTGTATTGATAATTACAAATTTTTTTGTGATGTAGATGGATTAGAGTGGAGTAGACAAAATATTTAATTTATTTAGACTCCCCTCCAAGACTTTAATTTAGAGAGAGAGAAAGAAGGGGAGAATGTGTAGTGACTCACTATTAGTGAGATTAATGAGTAATTTGTGGGGCAGGTGGAAGGAAATGCTGGCAGAGGCAGAGGCACCCGCCGTAAATCTTCAAAAGATGAAGCTTCTATTATCCTGCTTTACCAAGCGTGCAAATTTTATGACACGCTCCTCATGACTCTCCCTCAGCTTCAGCCTCCCTCACCAGCCCAGCATCAGCCAACTAACAAAAGCCCATCTTCTTTTCCTCCTTCTCCTCCAAAGACTCTAGACTTTTGTCCGTCTCTTTTCTCCAGAGGACCATTTAACCCTCCCATCTCTTCCTTCCATTCATCCAACACGTTAAATCATCCATTAAATCTGACGGCAGCAACCTTTCAAGTCCCAGTTCAAATTCCTCCTCCAATCCTCAAAAAATAGTCATATGTAAAAAAAATCTCCTCTTTAAATATCCATATTTTCTCGCATCAAAAAAATCCTCATCATTACTCCTTATCTCGACAAAATGGAAAAGAAAGCCCGGAATTTCCTGTCCATTTTTTTTGTTCAAAAAATCCCATACAAAAAAGGTCAAATCAAAGTCGACCTCCGTTAGTAGGAAAAGGTCAGCTGTCAATTATAAATCTCACTTTTTTTAATGAGTGGGAGTCTACAAAGAGAGAGAGAGAAAATGTGAATGCCATCTTTTTCCCAGTCCTCATTAGACATGAGACAGTCTTCCTCCTCCTCCCGTCAACTCTGATGCGGGTGAGAAAAAAGAGGTAGACCAAAATGAGCTTTCCACGAAAAGCCGCCGAAAAGTTGAGAAAGCATCAACCACACACTTTCACCCCAAATCCGTGAATCATCATTAGAGAGAGAGAGTGTGAGAGAGTGAAAGAAAGTCTTTTTGTTTCTCCCCTCCAGAAAAAATTCCTTATCTCTTCCTCTCTACTGCTGCTACTCACCTGCTGTTGTCTGAATGGATGGCGAGTGATGCTGCAGGAGAAATGCTCCTGGGTTAATTAAAAGGTGATAAGTTAATCAAGGGTGAGGACGAGGAGAGGGGCTGGATTAAGTTGAGACTTACTCTTCTAAATCCTCCTAGCTCAAGAAATTTCATAGCCCACCAAACCCTCTTTCATGAATTTTGGTCACTATCGATCTCCTTTTCATTCATTCTTAAGCTTTCCATTCCCTACTCTTTTTATTTGGGATGAATTGGCAAGTCCATCTGTTCAAGTTCATCTCCTCACCTCAAAGACGGGACAAAACAAAAAGGGAGGAGATAAAAAAAGAGATTTCCAATTTCCATTCTTTATGGTGAAAGTAGGAAAGACATAAAAGAAAGTCCACGTCACACTCCCCGTCCTTCTCAGGTTAGACACACACACACAAAGAGGGCCAGGTCTAAAGAGGGGAAACATTTGTTGTGAAAATTTGTATTCCATCGGTTGGGATGAACTCGTGAGAATATTTTTGTTGATACTTTTAACATTTCCTGAACCTCCTGCAACAGCTGCTTCCCCTTTTCTTCTTCTTCCCTTCTCCCTATGTCTATGTCTTTCAGAATCTGTTTTCACAAAAGTTTTTTTTTCTCTTGCAAGATTTGCAAAGTAGGGGAGTGACTGACTGCCTCTTGTGTACGGTTGTGTGTTGTGTGCTTGTGTTGTCTGTGTTTCAAGAGTTTTCCTTTGAGAGGGAGAGGAATAAGGAAAGGTCGTCGGGTGAATAAGGAAAATTTATCCTTTCTTTTGCCTCTTGGTCTCTCTAGCTGGGTTGCTTTGGTTGTGTGACGGGACTCTGTAGTTCGTCCCCATGGGTCAATCTCACTCAAGTGCTTCCCTCCCCCCTTTCCTCCTCACTCCGCCTCTCATATGTAATGTACATATTTACATATTCATACACTTCCACATGCCCTGAATTTTTAAACACTTTCTCTTCTTCTTCTCTTCATTCACATTTCCCTTTCACCTTCCGAACTCCACACCCAGGCTTTCTTTCCCAACTCCTTTTTATTTTTATATCTTCCATCTTGTCACATTTTAGAAAGCTCACACTCTCCTCCTCTTCAATAGAAAATAAAGTGAGAGTAAAGTAGGGAGGAGGAGGAGGAGAAGGGGAAAGAAAGAATTTCTTCTCTGAAAGATTTTGTGGCTTCAGAAAGTTGTCAAGTGGTCGGATTGAGTAGAGAATTTTAAATTGTATTGAAATTTATTTTGCAAATTTAAAAAGAATCTCCTCCACCATGTTGTTTGTGCCTCTACCTCCTCTGTGTGCGTGTGTGTGCCTCCTCCATGTAGGGAGTCTGTCTTTTGTGTGTCTTCTGTGTGTACGAGAGGATTTCCTATGTGTGCACAGAAAGAGAGAGAGAGAGATTCGACATTGGCAGTGCAATGAAGAAAAAGATTCAGGTGGAGTGGAGGAAGGAAAGGATTCAAAAAAAGAGAAAGTTGAAAGTACATCATGATCCCATCCTCCTCCTCGCCTCTCTTTTCTAACTCATCACAGAGTCAAGTCAGGGAACAGACTTTTCTCCTCCTCCTCTTTTTTTCCTCTTCTTCCCTTCTACCTTACAAAGTTTGTGCATCTCACGAGTCACCGAGTCAATTCTCATGCAGAGATGATGTGAGAGCGCTTTACATCTTCTCTCTCGTCTCTCACTCCTCCGAACCGAATGTACACACACACACACATAACACACATACACACACGCAGACAAGAATACAAGTTGCAACATTCTCCACAATGGAGGAAGCCTTGCTCTTACTGTCTCTCTTTCTATCCTCAGCCCTTTCACTCCATGACTTTCACCCGCTCTCCCTCTCTCTCAGAACAAGACTCTGTTGTAACGCGTTCTCGGTACAATCCCCGTCTTTTTTATATATTTCCAAGCTGAAAAAAAGAGAGAGGAGGAAGGAGGAGGAGAAAGATAGATGGAATAAGGTAAAAGCCTTGAAAGCTTCCCTCTACACTCCAAATAGCAGTGGCATTATGCTCACCCCCTCCTCCTCCCATTCACATCCTTTTCATCCTTGACTGCACTAGACGAAACTTGACTAGTCCTTCGCCTTTGCCTTCGTCTCGGCAGCAGTCAAGACAGGAAATGGCAAATTTACAGTTTTCTCCCTTCCTCTCTCTCTCTCTCTGAGGAAGGAAGGATGGGAGGTGTGAGGCGAAGGGAAATTTGTGGAAATTTGTCCACACTATTGCCAACCAGACGTTGAGAAATGTTCTCCAAACACACACACACACGCATACAAACTGGAAGAGTTGGAGGAAAAACCTGAGAAAAAACTCCATGTACCCTCAAATACCAAATTCTCAAAATTTCCAACTTCAACCCACAAGACAGGGACAGAGGTTGAGGGGGCGGAGGATGGAGAAAGTAGTGTGGGGGTTGAAAACAATTGAACTTTGGTCATTGATCTCTTCTCTGTGGCATTTAATCATTTTATAACCTCGAGCTGTTCAAACCATCCCTTCTTACTTTCTCCTCCTCCTCCTCCTGCCCGGTTTTTCATCTTTTAAGATGGGAACGAGTCAAAGGTGGTCGGTCGGTCATGGAATGACTCTGGATGCAATGCAATTTGACAACAAGCGAAATTGAGTGAAAGAATTTTTTCGACTCTCTGTTTTTCTTCCTTCCTTCCTCTTTTGTCCTCTTTGAATTTGTGGAGGGAGAGGGAGAGAGAGAGCAATTCCCAAGATAAATAAAACTAGTTTTCTTAAATGCCACTCAAATGGCTCTTATTTCTTGTGTTCTCCTTGTGTGTATGTGTGTGTGTGGAGGAGCCCTTCGGATATGCACTCCTCCTTTCTCCTCGCAAGAGAGACACAAGAAAGAGAGAGAGGGATACATTGCCGAGTTTGATGCATGGCTCCCAACCCGGGCAGGAGAACAGTGTAGAGAGTAGGGGAAGGTAAGCTGAGGGAATGGAATAAGATAATTTGATTTAATGCACCTGGGGAACCAACGGCAAGAGAGAGGGATCGATTGGTGCCTCTAGAAAAAAGCTGGCAGAGAGAAAGCAAAGAGAGGCCTTCCCTCTTGTAAACTTTCCATTCTATCCCACACAGAGACACACGGGGCATACACTCACACACACACACACACACGGCAAGGAATACAATGGAATTACACAATTATTTATAATCATGCGCTCCTCCTTTACTCTAGTGTACGCGACTCTACTCTACTACTACACGCCTCTCCATATCCTTCATCCTTTGTCTCTGTATACAGAGAAATCTGTAAACAAATCATTCCTCTTTATATTTCCCTCTTTTCGTTTTAATAATGACTCAGCTTATCGTTTAACTTTTTATTTTTGAAAGCTCCCCTTTACCTCCTAAATGTAGGTGTGTGTGAGTGAGAGCGTGTGTGTGTATTATATATAGACAAGGATTATTAATATATTGGACCCTCGAGGCTATTCAACTGAACGCTTTATGCTTGTTCCTTTTTTATATTCAACCGGCCTTGCCTCTTTCTCTGCTCACCTTTTAACTGTCAAGAGAGAGAGAGAGGGGGGGGGGGGGGAGGGAGAGAGAGAGTAAAAAAACCTTATTTTTGATTATGAGCCTGCCTTACTTGGCTGAGTGATTGGGTGAGTAAGTGAGTGGGGTATATTTGGAGACAGGCTGGTGGTTCATTTAGTATGCGGGGAAATATGAACATTTAATAAAATGGACTAGATTTGATGAATGACGACTATTTGCTAGTGGGCCATATTGAGGGATTTATGCCTTTCACTTGCTTTCCCTTTTCTTCCTATTCCACTTCTTTCTCTCTTTCTCTCTCTCTCCCCACTTACTCTCCCTCTCCATATTTTTCAGATGGATGGCAAGTGTCGGACTGTATTTGTATTAGTGTGTGTGTATGTGAGGGAGAGAAGGAAGGAGGGAGGGGATTTGTGTGTGTGATGCGTCCAGTGAAAAAAAGAGAGAGAGGAGGGGAAAAATTGGAGCTCATTTTGAATGTTGCATGTGGGTTGTATTATTATAGGTAGAAAACCCAAACCCTTTTTTCTCTATTCTCCGCTAAATATTCCATGTGGGTTGCTCATACACGTATGTGGGTATATGTAGTCTCTCTATTTTGTGGCACACTCTACTCTGAAGACTCCTACACTGGAAAGACACATGCCTTTAGACGTGTACACAATCCTATCAATTATTAAGGACTGAGGGGGCACAGGGAACCAACTTGGAACTTTGGGTATGGGCAACTTGGGACATTTAGAGAAAGAGGAGAGACACAAGGAATGTAAGACTCTCAACTCAAAAAAAGCTTGGATTCACTTTTTTTAACCCTCCACCTTCTCTCTCTCCCTCTTTCTCTCTCTCGTACTCATTCAACGGTGAATGCCGAGGGAATTGATTTTTTCTCACGAAACTTTCAACTGTCACAACCTCAGACAAGTCTACTGTCTTGCTCTACACAAGTAAGACAAAGTGTCTTAACCCGTCTTAGTATGACTGATTGAAACTCAGTAAAGAAAGTAAAACTTAAAATTTACAACAATTACTTATTACTCTACGTAGTGACTGTTCTGTTTATTTGCAAAAAATTAATGCGTGTAAAAATTAATAATGTATACAATTTGAGATACATTCTAGTGTAATCATAGAAAAAGATTATCATGAAAGAATACGAATTTCATTTTTTCTTAGCCAACCAGGCTGCAGCTTGATCTCTTCCCTTTTGTCCTCCAGCAAATGTGTTCAGTCCATATTTGAGTGTTCCTACACTCAAATGCCTGGATAAAATTTACTTCGGTGATGTCGAGGACCTCTTTTATATTCTCAGTCTCAAGGAGAGGGATAACTTTGAGATGTTTATTACACATTGTAAAGAATTCAGCCACTATTAATAAAATTCAAAAAAATTATGGACGAATTAGTAGCTGGCTCTAATCTATATTTACTTGAGATAAAGTAAAATTTTAAGTTCAAAATGTTAATAAATTATACCTTTTGTACCGTGACCTCCAAGAAAATGATTCCCAATTCTCGTGGAAAGTGGAGTCGAAGTTTGACCAATGTAAATTTTTCCATGATTCGGACAGCCTTCGTCCAGACAAGTCAACATGTAGATCACATTAGGGGTTGAACAGGTCATTGTTTTGGTTGGAATCTCGTGTTTAATATTTCCCCAGTAAACCACACGGGCATTGCAGAAGTAAGACTTCACACACACTTTACAATTCCCATTGGAACATTTCTGGAAATAGCCTTGACCTTGTTCATACTCCACGACTCTCAGGATATCTGCAGTCTGTTCATCATCACTAATTGGGAGAGGCTTGTACCCTGTGGCAGCTGACGAATCACCCCAATTCAAAATATGGTCAATGGACAGACAATGTTGTCTGTATTCTTCTTTTCTGACTTTCACATCAACTTTCTCTTTGGGCTCAAATTGACAGATAGAACAAGACACATTATTCTCCCGTTCATGTCCAGTGATGTGTTGCTTGATGTACAGCCGATGGTAAGATTTTCCACAGTAGTCACAGTCAACCCGGTTGGTTCCTTCATGTACGAACGATACATGATTTCGTACATTACCTGTGATAGCAAAAACTTTTTAATTAAATTGTTCAATTGACACACGATGATACAAGGAAAATTTCCAAAAAGTCTAACTTTGTCCCGTGAAGGAGTCTCCACATTCCTCACAAACGAACGGACGTACTTGGGAGTGGATTCTGACATGGTCTTTAAAATGGCAGAGTTGACCAAAGCCCTTTCCACATTTGACCCCTTCATCATCTTCATATGGGCAAACGTGCTTCTTTTCATCATCAGCTGTGTGTATATTTTGTACGTGGGCAGCTAACAGACCTACAATAAAATAATATGTAATTAGGACTTACAGGGATATACCGTAATGCGTATGTATATGACCGGCTCACAGGTTAAGGGATTTACCGTAATTTGATCATGTGGACCGGGTGAAAAGTGGTACAAAATAGACCATTTTTCACCCGGTCCACATGATCAAATTACGGTAGATTCCTTAACCTGTGACCCGGCCCTCACAATAAAATTTACGGAACAAATCATATTAATTAATTTTTAATCTTACGATTTGACTCGAACGTTTGCTCACATTGACCACTCTCTATATCATTCTCTGTCTTGTGAGTGGCCAAATGATTTTCCAAATGCAATTGCTGTTTAAAAGCCTGTCGACATAAATCGAAATCACAGACGAAAGGTCTTTGGTCCGAGTGACTCATCTTGTGGTTCTTCAAGTTACAAGATTGCCAAAACGATTTTTCACAATTATCCTCGTCACATCGATGTTTATATTTGAGAGTAGGATGAGAGCTTGAGTATTTAGTGATGATTTTGACACCATCAATTGTCATCTCTGTTTTGACATAATTGTGATGTTCTTTTTGGCGGAGGAGGGACCAGGAACTTCCTTTTAATTAAATAAAAAACCACGAACAATTACCGGGACATTTGGCCTAATCCACACGGCCTAATAAAAAAGAATATTCTGACTAATTAAAATTGACACGCATGCTAATCATAGGGATTCTCTTTCAAAAAATACTAAATTAAAGTGTGTGTGGAAATGATGGGAGCGAGTCTCGTTTTCCTCCTGAGAAAATCTAGAAAATCCCATTTTCTCATGTGTGACTTCCCCCCAAGTGGGGGTGGGGGGATGAGAGTGGTCACAAAATGACCACTTACTAATGATCTTTCGATATATATAACAATCATCCCCCCACCCCCACTTGGGGGGAAGTCACACATGTGAAAATAACATACCTCATGAGCAACAAATGGTGGTGGTGGGACATCTTCAGTCACAACCAAATTACGTTCAAACGTAGTAGAGTCAAGATTTGCACCGTATAAATCTGAATTGTTCTAAAAATTAAAAGATTGAAACTCGTCAACTACTAATCATGACCTGAAAATGAATGAAATGACAAAATGTAACAATGAAAATGTCTTACCTGTCGACGCTTGACATTCTCTTCCTCCTTGGCAACTTTTGTAGGTTTTGATTCCTCCTTTCCCTCACTTGACCGTTTCAAATATGACCTAAGGTCACCGTGTCCCAACTTTTCGACATATTACCACTAATGATCAATGCTAATTACACCGAACTGCCAGCAAACCGAGCACGTGAAAACGGAAAAAAGAAAGTCGCGCTCGCGACAAGAATACGATTTTACCGCAGTGTACAAATCTCATGAGCCTCTTGCTCGAATCCAATCCAATTCATCCATCACGCTCTAACATCCTCCTCACTCATTCCCACCTCTACCTCCTCCTCCTCTTTTATTCCTTCTCCCTCCACCAAACAAGCCGAGTCCTCACTCTCAATTCCAATTTCGACAAATCCCATCTTCCACACACACCCTCTCTCTCCGTGTGTGTGGAATGTCATGTAAATACAAACACTAAGCCGGTCTTCCACTCTCTCCCTCCATATTTATTTTGAGATGGTCGTCTGGCTCACCTAAAGGGCTTCCTCTATCCCTCTCAAGTCCCTCTCTTCCCACTAACTCTCCCTCTCTCTTTGTACACTTTGAGCTGGAAATTCGAACGTTGACATTAGGCATTAGAAATCAGTTCTGGGCTGGGAAGCAAGGAGCACACACACACCCTCTCACACATAAATGAGAGGAAAATGGGAATAGCAACAGGATGAGGAGAAGGAGAAAGTTAGTCAGCCAGAAGGCGGAATGGAATGGCTTTACTCTGTGCTCTCAGTTCGGAGCGACCAACTGGAGCTTTCAGTGCAAAGTCGTCGATGAGGACTGGGGAACGCCGACTTTTTGCAATGGAGTCGTCAACTCAAGGAAAAAGTTTTTTTTGGAGGGACGACTTTCTCTTACATTATAAGTGCAGTGTGTGTGTGTATGGAGTGTGGAGATAGGGAATGAGGATGGAGAAAGTAGTGAATGGAGTGAGATGGGGACTTATTGTGTGTAATAAGCTGTGTGCATTGCATATATTTCCCCTATCTTCCCCTACCATCATCCCATCACCCATCACCCAACACCAACACACACACACACACACACACACACAATGTACGACCCAGCCCCTACCGCCTTTTCTCCACAATTTCTGGTGACGATGCTTTCCCTTCCACACACACACAAGAAAACACAGAGAGAAAGTGAGCGAAAAGGTCCATTTGTTTATGGGCTTGGTTTTGTGTGTGCCATGCCATTCCGTGCTGTGTATTTTCTCCCTCTCCTCTGTGTTGTGTCCTATCTCCCAGAATGGCAATGAGAATGAGATGGTGTCTCTGATTGAGGCGAATTATTAATGAGTCGCACCAGCCGTACAAAAACGCAAAGCCCAACTCTTTCCCTTTGACTTTGTGCTGATGCTTGTCTCTCTCCCTCTCTCCTTGCAAAATAAGGACAAGCTTGAACTTTCCCTCACAGCCTGGCAGGGCAGGGAAGAGACAGACAGGGAGTGAATGTTGGGGAGTAGACAGCACTTGAAACTCTATTAGAATACACAAGCATGCAAGGAGTGAGAGTGTGTGTGTGTCTACACCCAAAATTGTAGATAATACAATATATACACAAATACGAAACTTATTTGCTCTTCTCCATAACTTTTCCAACCAACATCCCCTCCTCACCATGTCCACCTTTTTTTGACACACACACGCACCCACTCTCTGGAGACTTGTACATAGTGTGTCAACATCATGGAGGAGGAGGGTAAGGAGAGAGAGAGGAGATAAAGTCTGGTTGATTTTCCCTCTTCTAGTCTAGCCTCGTCCGACAGAATAACATTTTTCTCCCTTTTCAAAATGCCCCCATCATCGTCGAACGGTGGTTTGCCGTGTCCGTGAGAATCTACAGCTTTTCGAAAGAAGACAAAATTAACTTTACTTTTTTAAAAAAAAAGATTTCAGTCAGAATGAAGATTCGTCACTATTCCCATTTCCCTTTTTTCTGTACACTTTCTCTTTGTGGTTTCCTCTTTCCACCGGGGAATTTTGGGGAAGAAGAAACATGGAGCAGCTGTGGAGAGCTGTAAAATAAACTTTTATTTGATTTGATTCCTCTCTCCCTCGTTCCCACTCGTTTGTTTGCCAGTCTCAATGCAATAGCCAATGAAGCAGTAAATATGAATGACATTCACTTTCTCCTTCCATTCCCCATCACATCCATACAAACATATAGACGTAGACACACTCACCTACACATAAACAGACCGATTCAGTACGAGGTTGGTTGAATCCAGAGGAAATTTCAGTGGATAAAAACTACAAGTTTTTACATATACAACCAAAGTTGAAATTCAATGCTGTCTTTTCCCTCACTCTCTCCTCCTCCAGCACAACAGCAGCTGGCTAGGATCGAGAAAGGAGAAAGTGGAAAATGGTATCTCTCTCTTTCTCTCTCTCAGATAAATCAAATAGCCCTGAGTCATTTCAATTCCACAAACATGACGAGAACGAGAGGGAGAGAGAGAGACTCTTCCACAGTGTCTACCCTTCCACACAAACACCGAGACAGATCCAGCATACATATGAACGTGTCTCTCTTCTTCCTACGTCTAGAATTATTATTTTTGAAAAGTCCTTTGCTTTCTACTCTACAATTTGTGTGTACAAACCTTCTCTCTTTCTCTCTTCGTCTTGTTTGGCCATTCTCTCGAGTCATTTGATGGATGCAAATCCAGTACGAAATGAGTGCTGCTCCACTGTCTTTCATGTTTAATAAATGAAGAACACACACACATATAGAATTACAGTCCCATCTTCTCTCCATCTATATAGAAACGTGCAGGGAGTGTAGACAAAGACACGAAGCCGACGTACATGTCCCAGTTCAACCAAGTCGAGGATAGTATGTGCATAAGGAGACTCAAATACAAATACGACAATACACAGTCCTCTCTTTCTCTGTGTGTGTGTGTGTGCTTGTGTCTGTGTGGCGGAGGAAAAGGAGGATCGACTAGAAATCAATAACGGCTTTATGACTCTCTCTCTATTTCTATTTCTCTGCCACATTGACGTTCATTGAGAAATAATTGTCTGTGTCTCTGTCTATTGGAAACATTTTATTCTCTCCCTCTCTCCATTCCTTTCACTACATTCTACACAGTCACCTTTCCAATTTCCGATTCCACATTCTCCCCATCTCTTTCCCCATTCACTGAAATGAGTCTGTGGTACTTTCAAGGAATCCAACTCACAATGTCACTCTTTGTTCCTTGACCACTAGTAGTAATACATACGTCACACACTCGAGTCGTATGTCATTCGAGAGCGAATTTTATACACAATTATTTAATATCATTCACAATGAGGAAAATTTACCTTAATGCCCTTTGGTTCCAAAATTATCTTTAAATGGTATATTACTCGGATCAAACTGTACTAGACTTGTATTGAACGCTGATTATCAACGAGTTGTGCATTTCAAGACAATTTTGATCATCAAAAACCATTTTGGTGTATTCTTGGCGAGATTTTTTCATATCTATTTGACCTTGACAGTGAAGAAGCTGTGAATCGAAATTCAGGTTTCAGAATTTAATATTGGTACAAAAGTATTGAGCCTTTTACAAAAGATTTTGTACAATATTTGTTAATAAATTTGATACGATAATTTGTCCGTTTTTGCAAACGAATTTCCAACTTTACGTATCGTGTAGAATTATAAGCCACCCACAAAAAACTTTGTAGACGAGGCTGTGCTGAAAAATCTATAAAAGCGTTTCTTTTTCCCTAATGCTACAGTATAAAAATTGCAGATACTCTTTTATTGCATCATTTCTGGAAGACTTTCCCCACTAATTTCCCATTTAATCTCTCCCTCCCCTCTCCTCCCACCACGCACACAGACACACACACTGTGACACAAACTCCAATTGTCATTATTAAATTCCTTTCCCAGCCACTTTCTCTCCATTGCTGGCTTTTGTTCCGTGGGGGAAAGGAGGCGGACGGAGTGAAAGCGGTGAAAATTTTCATGTTTTCCAAATTATCAGCACGACTCATGAATATTTTTCTCCACTTTGATAGCCGCATATGCTAGGGGCAGACACTTTTGAGTAGTACAGTTTAAACGGGATGGGAGGATGGGAGGAGGGGCTCGGAAATCAATAAGGGAGTGAATGTAATTTTATATCATTTCCCTTCTCCTCCTGCCAATGCCATCACTATACAAATGCGTACAAATATTCTAGTTAATTCCAGCCCAGGTTTATTCACTCCTCTCTCTCTCTCTCACTCTGCGTGTCTCTTGTGATGTTGGGGAGGAGTGAAACTAATTATGATGTGTTTTTTATGAGACTTTTATATGCTCCGAGTGGATAAAGTTAAAGTTTCTAGTTGTAATTTTACGAGAGAAAGTGAGAGAGAGAGTGAAGGAGGGAGTAAGTTTTTGACAAGTCAAGTCTCTGTCTCACGGAAAAGTTGAACTTGGCACTTTGAGGAATTGGAGCTTCCACTCTCTCTCTTTCCCTAAGACTTTGAACTGCTTCTGGGTGGAGGAATTTTTGCATAATCCCACTACTTTGTGCTGAGCTGTGCAAACACACATTCGCACGCACACACTCTCTCCTGATTTGTCCCTACCTTTGTTTCTGTCTTATCTTTGCCTACACTCAATTCAGTTGTGTATTATTAACTCGGTATATTCATCCTGTAATAATAATTATTGTTGTTTTACACCCGTCCCACTCCTAATAATTATCTCCATTATTACAAAAGGGACTAACTTTAATTAATTAATTGATCCACTCCCTCTCCTCCTCCCGTTCAGTGTCCCTTCCCGCCCTTTGTCACCTTGACAACTCTGTGAGCGTTGATAAGGAAAAAAGCTTTTAACATTCTCCATCTCTCTCTCTCTCTCTCGAAGAAAGTCAAAGAATCAAAGTGAAAGTGGCACCAAAACTCTTTTCCCATTTTTTCGTCTGTTCTCTCCTCTCAGCCTCCTGTCCCCACCGTTATGTGTGTGTGTCCCTAATAAAAAATAATGGATTTTTCTTCCCTCTCTCTCTCCAGAAAAAAAGCAAAGTTAATGGACTCTGTATGCGTGTGTGTGTCGCTGTCTGAGGCTCTGTAATGAGATGGAGTGGAGCATAGAGAATGGGGAATGGTGATAGAAGTCTAATTATTACGTCTAGCCTTTTCAAAAAAACAAAAAAATGAGATTTCTCTCCAGTCTGAAGTGGATTCCATTTCAACGGATAAAAGTTTTAATTTAATGAAATCATGGGATGGCTCGTTGTTTTCCTTTTGCATTCTCTTCCTCTCTTGTTTGAAGCACCTGCTCAATTCCATTGGACTTTTCTTTCTCCTGACTAAAGTGCATCTCTTCCTCTCCCTGTATGTTTGTGTGCTTTCTCTTTTGTAGAGAGAACCGTTCTCTCTAATCCTTGGGCTGGCCTGTGTCTCTTGGGAACATCCTTCCATATATAAACAAAAATCCAATATCTAACAACCATTCTGTCATCCACACATACACACACACAGTTACACAAAAACACACACACCCAGTTACAAACTACAAAGGGAGGCGGTTAGTCCAAAGAATGGGGAGGGTGGAGAGGATGTGGGCATGTTTGTGGGGGGTAATGGAATCGCCCGTTGGAAGGTGACAACGCAAAATAAGTTTACGCTCCAACGTATTCCATCCCATGACTTTGCGATGCTTCACCGAACCTCCCTTTCTCCTCCCTCCATTGTCACAAAAATCCATGTCAACTCGTGAAAAGACCATTTTATTCCATTATTACACTCAACCCTTTTCTCCCGGGAATTTTCTTCTCTCTCACGGAATATTCCCAGTCCACCCCAAAAGGAAAGAACAAACAGAAAAATTTAACCCGCCCATCACATTTAACACACGACACAAAATTTGTTCCACTCCTTGTTATGAACCTCGAGAAAAAAATAAAGAAAGCGGCGAGGAGAAAGAGAGACGGTGAAAGTGAAAGATAATTTTTTGAAAATTTGTTTTGGATAAGAAATTACATCCTTATATAGGAGAATGTAAATTGAAATTAAATGTCATTTTCTCCGAGTTAGACGAAGGGATTCTCCTCTTCCCATTATTGTCGGAAAAGGAGCCACAGTTTGCCACCACTTTGAAAAGAAAATGTGAAAAAGAGTAGGAGCAGGAAGAGTAGACGAGGAACACAGAAAGAAAGAGAGAGAGAGAGAGAGAGAGAGAAAGGTAGCATCGAATTTCCCCTGGATAAAATCAAATTATTCCCGGGTTTCGCGTACGACCAACCTGAATATTTGATGCAAGAGAGTGGAGTGAGTGTGTGTATGTGTGTGAAAGCCTTGGAAAATCGCAAATAATTGTCAACCTCCTTTTTCCCCTTGCATTTTTTTCTTTTCTCTCTCTCTCTCTTTGTCTTTGAGGAAGAGAAAAAAGAGAGAGACTCTCTTTGTCAACTCAAATGAAATTATAATCAGTTTCTTGTTCCTCCTCCTCCTCTTCTTCTTTTCCTCCTGCTCTTGATGTGAGTCAAGGACGTTAAGTCTCTTTCACAAAAGAAAATCTTTCAAAAAAATGGTTTCACACACACACACATTTTTATGCAGACACAAAGACAGGGACACGAGGATTTGGAAGGTACGTGGAGGATTTGTCATGTAAATGTTCATAAAATGTTGGATGAGCAGTTTTTTTACGAGCCCAGAAAGAAGGGGGGAGGGGTGGAGGAGTGGGAAGAGGAGGAGGGGAATGGGGGTTATATGGATGGATGGTATTTTGGTTATTTAGTTGCCTCAGTCCGACGTCATCTACTTTGCCTATCGAATCGATACTGTGGAAATTAGAAACATGGAAGAGACAGGCAGACAGACAGACACACTGCCAAAGAGAGACAGACACACACACACTCTCACTCACTCACAAGAGAGGAGCACAGAGAATATGAGAATGGGATAGTGAAGGTCTTGTCAATCAACACCCAACTCAATTTATGGCCAACGAGAAAGAAAAACCAATAAAAAATGTTTCT
Source organism: Pygmarrhopalites habei (assembly GCA_009870185.1). Taxonomy (NCBI): domain Eukaryota; kingdom Metazoa; phylum Arthropoda; class Collembola; order Symphypleona; family Arrhopalitidae; genus Pygmarrhopalites; species Pygmarrhopalites habei. Next base: position 33,290 of record WJFB01000111.1, read on the forward strand.
CTTCCACTCCACTCCGTCTCTCTCCCTCTCTTAAAAATCATATAAAACACACACACACACCTATATATACATTGTCCTTGCACTATCCACCCATTCCCCTCATATTCTCTCCTGCCTCTCCTTTTTTTCATGCCAAAATATTCAGAGTGCCATGCCATCCTCCTAATCCCCGTCTCTTTTTTTCTCTCTCTCCTTCTGTCATTTCCCTTTCTCACTTGTTAATATATCCCATAAAAATTTTTTATTTGACAATCATGGAGATTTCTTTGAGATAATCGAAGAGAATATTTCCCTCTCGTGTATTTTCACACACACGTACAAACACACACTCACACGAGTATGAATGCAGGCCATTGGAAACGTGTACTGAAAAATAGAATGAATTTGAAGCATCACGCAAATTTTTCCCTCCTCTCAATTATTATTATTATCAGCCTTGATCCGTGGCCTGGGTTGCGTACAGGGGCAGGACAAAAGTACCCCACATGCTAATTTTATGCTGGCTAAATACAGACGGGCACTAAATTACACGCGAGGAAAATTGCGGGTGTACTGAATAAATGAAATGTCCCAGTCAACTCTGACCTTTCTTGCTTCCCGTATTATTATTATTACTCTTATTGTGTGCTATGTAGAGGACAGACCGGGCTAAACGGTTTATAATTGCCTCTTGCAGAAAGTCGTAGACAAAATACAGACAAAAGGGGAACATTTAGATGAGACGATGGACGATGGGTCGGTTTGAGTGCGGGTGCGTTTTTTCTATGTGTGTGTGTCTGTGGGTCATATAATGTTGTCATGTAATATTGTACGCAAATTTTTGAGGAACAAACAAGAAAAGGACATAAACAGGAGGGGAGGAGGAGGAGGAGGAGTGGAGTTTTTTGGCTGGTGGCCATGTGCCGAGACAACAAAGGACTCTTCCCATATTTAATATTGCATAATGGCGCAGTTTATATTATCAACTGCGTCATTTCCTCCTGTACAGTCTAATACTTGCCATTTTCACCACTCTCTTTCTTTCTCTCTTTTTACTGTCTATCCACCCTCTCTCTCTCTCCTTCCGCCCTTCAATTTAATTACAAACCTTCAGGCCAACGTCCCAAAATATGCCAAACATCAAATCAACACCAAAATTCCCTCTTAATATTTTTATTTTATTTAACCCGCCCCCCACAAAAATCCACATTTCCCTGTCATTTTCCAATCCAAATTATTTTTTTTAAAAAATCCTTTCGATCCTCCAACTGCATTTTTTCCGCAACGCTTACTTCATTCTATGATTTTTAAAATACAAAAACTTATTGACACCCAGACAAAAATGCTTTAGTCAACTTTTTTCTGAAAAATGCATAAAAGTACAGGAAAACTGCAGAGATTCAGGCACGAGGGAAAATATGGAGAAAAAATGTGTTGCATTTAAATGGCAAATTAGATCAACATCATTTATATGATAATCTTTTGTCTTGCAAAATAGGAGGAGCAGGATTTTTTTACAACTTTTCTCCCTGACTACCACTCTTCTCTCTCTTCTTGAGGATCCTTTTCGGGTAAGACTGTCAAATCAGATTTTGAACCCGTTCTCTCTCAAAGTATGCAAACATGAAAGCCCAGTGTGTGTGTGTGTGATACTTACACATACACAGTGTCTTGTACATGCCCCACAACATGGTGCTCTCAAAATGAATTATGGAAGGGGAAAGCCTAGTTTTTGATTTTGTGGATCTAGATGTGTGTACCATGAAGTTTCTCTGATGGTGAACAAAAACCCTATGTAAAAACCGACAAGGGTATTATCCACAGAAATCCCCTTGAAAATTTACAGCTATTGTTTATGTCTAGGAGGAAAAGCCTTTTAAAGTGAGTCAATTTAAAAGGGATTTGGAAAGGACAGAAGAGTACAAGGAAAGTGAGACCCGTGTGGAAAAAAGATCAGAGTGAAAAAAGGAGAAAGCGGAGAAGGAGAAAGGGGAGTAATTAAGCGAGAGACAATTTAATTGAGAATATGAGTCTCTTCATTTAACATCCACTTATGCGCATACAACATACATCATCAAGAAAGGGTGCGTGTGTGTCGGGTGCATACTGTGTACAATTTCCGTGTAATGCCGAGTATCAACTGCCTTTATTCCATGATTAGACTTTTAAAAATCCATAATTCTTTGCAAATGTCAAGTGAAATTGGTGCGAAGGGTGTCCCTGACATCCAGTATGTGTTTGTATCATGAGAATAATGGTTAGTATTTAATTTAGTGTCAGGAGTGTAAGGATTTAATTTAGTTAGGTCATTGGAGTGGAGGACAAGAGATTGACTTGACATTCACACTGTAAAAGTGGGAATCTTAAGTAGTCCACACGTGCTCACTCATCAACAGGACCCATCAAGTCTCTCATTAGCTGATTGCACTTCAAAACTTTCACTTCTCCCTTTCTCTCTCTTTTTCTACTGTACTGTGTTCCTTGTAACTAAGTTAAAATGGGCTATGCTTTATAGTTCAATTCCTTATTAATTTTTTAGCCTTTTCAAAAGGTCAACACACACACGTGCTCCCGATTCCCTTCCTTCCAAATCTCTTTCACAAATCTCTCTGTTTGTCTAAGCACACATAAATCTGTCGTATTTTAATCAACTTAAGAGGGAGGAGGAGGAGAGTCGAGGGAATTAAAGCGGATGCAAATTAAAAGAAAATTTTATTACATTTCTCCTATATTTAGTTATATAGGGGATTTGGAATTTGATTGGAATGAATTACGGAGAAAAAATCGGAATTACAAAGATTCAACTATTTCTAAATTTAGAATTGAAAGAGAAAAATTGGGATGGATGGGAGAAAGTGACAAGCACGAAATGAAAAGTGGGAGAGAGGAGGAGGAGAATGTAATCAGATGCAAAAAATGTTTGTCGTTTATTTTGTTGTGTGTGTATTTATACACAAGCAACAAGAAAAAAATAGAGAGACAAGATGTTGCTACACATAGAGCTAAATTACGGGAGCACTTTATTTTAAATGAAGACCTTAATGTGGTTTCTCCCTTCCAAAACTGTACGTGCCTTCATGTAGACAGTCAAAGGAGGAGGAGAGGGTGGGTGTAGCTATAAAAGTGAAGGGAGGAGGAGGAGGATGGAATTTCGGGATGAAAACTTTCAGAGTAATTGTGTCTAGTGTGTGTGTTTGATATTAGAGAATGCAGAGAGACTCCAGCATACACACTTCATAAAGTTGTTTCGCATTTAATTTCAAGACTTCCTCTCTGCCTCCTCTCTGTCTCTGTCCCTGTCTCTAATTTCTTCTTCTCTGAATACAGAATAAAGGGATGGATTGTGGTGATTCTGGATTTGCGAGATGAGTAATGAACAGACTGCAGAGGAATGCAGTGTGCGTACAACACCCCCAAAAAGTTTTTCCAAATAGTCCATTAAATAAATTCACTCGCAAAGGCAGACTCCATATCTGTACACAGCCGTATACATGTACACAGTAAAAACCTAGACAGCTACACACACTCTCTCTCACTCTCTCTCTCTCTCTAATGGATTTACGGCAGTCTCATCTTATCCAATGTCTCTTCCTTCATTCTAATGGACAGATAAAAGCATCATTCTCTCCATCTCTGTCTCATAATACACCACCACTACTACTCTACTGTACTGTATTGAGAACGTGTGTGTGGTTGTCTCTGTATGTGCATTGCTCATCTCGGAAGACAGGGAGGGAGAGAGACGTGTTAAACACTTTGGGAAATTTAACGTGACACTTGAAACGGGGAATTATTCTAAATACATGCTACCTCCTTCCTTAATGGCTGTCCAAAAATTGGAAATATTATGAAGCATAATTTATGATGAATTTCTCCTTCCAGCTTTCTCTTTCCTCTCTCTCTACAGCTCTACTACCTTCACTGCCATTGATTCTCTTTAATTCCGTACAGGGAAGGGAATCTTCATTCAATTGAGGAGGAGCCTTATTTTTTTAGATATGGGGGGGGGGAACAAAATTCATTTCAAAATGGAATCTCAGTCAACTTCTCATCCCCCCGTTTCACGCGTACTGAATAAAGTGTGATGAGACTTTATGGTTTCCATGTATTTACCTTGAAATCCCAATTCATTTTCGTGTCAAAGTAATTTTCTAGAACAAAAAAAAATTCAAATTTATTTTTTTCTCCCACATTTTGAGCTAAAAGAGATAGAGAGGAGACTGTGAAATTCATCATATATACATTTTTTGTTTGACAAGAAGATTGGAAAGTAGAATGGAGGGGGAGGGGGTGAGTGGTAGGGAGAGAGGTGTCAATATTCTAGAGTGGTAGACAAATGAGGGATTTTCCCATTGTCCCCATTGTAGCCTTGTGTCTTCTGGTCTTGTGTGGGAGAAAGAGCTTTCTCCACTTTCTCCATCCATTTTGTGTACTGTGTGTAGTGTGTGTGTTTTTAGAGGATTGAATTGAAGGTGGGTTATCTATTTGTGGAACTCCCGGGTCTCAGAAATTTTGAAGAGAGAGAGACAAGGGAAAACCACAACCTTTCAATCACTCTCCCGATTTTCACATTCCATTTGGACGGAACTGACTAATGGTTAATTGGCAGTGATAATCATAAAGTATGAGGAACTGAATTGGGATTGACTGGGAATGTGGCAAATTAATAGGAGAGAGACAAAAACAAAAGGGGGCAAATATCAACTCGTCAAGCCAACTACAGTCTATAGTCTGAGACAGGGGAGGAAGAAAAGGATGATGGTGTGTTTGTGCCATTATGAGGAAACACACACACATTCACTCTCATTGTCACGGGGGGATAAAGATTATATAAGAGGTAGGGAGAGGGAGAGAGTGAGACGAGATGTTTATCAAACTACTCTTTCTCTGCTCCTTATTGTCTCTCATGATGATGCCATGTCCTCGCCATGCTGTTAAGCCCCTATTAGCATTTTCCAGTCAGTTAACGCCACACCACACTCCACACACACACCTCTTTCTCTCTTCATTTCTCTCTCCTTCGTTCCCTTCTCCATGAATATTTGGAGCATTTTCCACAATCCACAAGTCTTGGAGAGTGAAAGTATGCGTTTATTACTTTTCAGAACCCCTTCCAAAACTTCCTCTTGAATTCATCACATTCCCCTCTTCCTCTCTCATCCTCTCCCCACATCATTGCTCTTTGCATTATACCCAACTTTCCCCACCTCACTTTCTCCAGGAAAACTCAATTCTCATTTTCAAAACTCTAAACAAGGTCTCAAAACTTGGGAGGAGCCAAAATCCTTTCCATAATTTCTACATTCTCTCTCTGTGGCTGTCTTTCTCCAGAAAGGAGCCACACACACACACTACACTCTCACTCTCACTTTAGGACATAGACACAGGGCATGGTCGTGCATTTTGTCCAGTTGGAAAGTTTGGGGCATGGAAAGGAGCTCATGTCATTCCATCTAAATAAAGTTTACTCTTGCAGTCTCTCTCTTCATTGTATTGTAATGAGCCCCCTTCGTGTGATGATGTTAAGTTGAGCTGAGTGAAGGGGAACTCTATTTATTTTGATTTTTGCCTGGAAGGACAAAGACTCTCCTTCTCTTCTTTTTCTTTTCATCTGCGCTGAATTGGATTGGATTGGACGGGACAGAGGCAGATGTTAGGGATCACAGATTAGAGATCAAGTGTGGATACACAACCATGTGGAGGATCTCTTTGAACAGGGAATTGATTTAGTCTCCTCCTGTCTCCTCTTCAAAAGTGGGGGCGGGGAGGAGAGAAAGGGAAAGAGAAAGGAAGACCCAAATCCAAAATCCCATGAAACTCAATGCACACTTTATATCTGCTTTTCCCCACACACAAACTCTTTCTCTTCTCTCCCTTTCTCTCTGATCAGGATGGGCGTGTGTGTGTAAATGTACGTGTGTGTCTCTCAGATTGAGGCTAGTGGATTAGAGCGTAAAATAGAGAGGGACAGAGTGTCCCAACTGAACAACTCTACCATCCACACACACACACATCCACACAAATCCATCTCTCCTCCTCTTGTTCCTCTTCCTGTCTCGAGGCCATCTCTACAAATTGCCACTCTAGACTTGATCTCTCTTTGATATTTCAAAATTTTAGTCCATTTCTACCATTCCCTTTGTATACTCAGCCGAGTCGAGCCATTCCTCTCTTTTGTACATTTAAAAAGAAGAGAAAGAGAAAGCAGAGAAAGGGAGGGAGAGAAAAGAGCGAGAACTAGTATGCCAAGGAATGTGTTACAAACAAATATTTTTCTTTCATGGACAAATAATGTGAGACTCTCCAAACATTCAAATAAATGGAAAACTACCCTACCCACTCTCCCTACTCTCCGCTTTCCATACAGAATGAAGGGGAAGGTCAAAGGATGTTGAATTAAGGATTGGAAAATAATGACGCCAAATTTTAATTAGAAACCCCAATCTTTTTCATCTCAACATACAAATGAAAGTTTTTGTCTTCATTTTGGGTTGTAAAATGAATCTCCCAATTAAAACCAATTTAAACTAGGAAAAATATCTTCTATTGTTCTCGTAAAAGAATTTTAGATAAAAAAGAGAAAGTACATACACGAGTACTTTTTTCTTCACCTGACCAAAGTAGGTCATGTCTGTGGAAGAGATCCATTTGACAGGGCCAAGCATCATTAAATTGTAGGCTCGTAGAAATTTCAGTATGCAAAAAGCCGATATTGCAAACTCCCTCTCCACCCTACGAAAGTGTTGACCTCTTGAGGAATGTAGGGCGGAGTTGGAAAGCGGAAATGGTAGTGTTGAATGGAGTCCTTTAAAAAAAATTTATGCAACATCTTTTGTGCTGAGACGGAGTCAACGGATGAAGAGAGGAGAGAAGTTGGGAATTCGGCGTTCAAGTTGCCACAACGGAAATGAAAGAGAATAATAGTCGCTGCGGTTTCCGGTCTGACTCAACAGTGCTGAAGATCATTACATCAGTCCACACCACATGACAGCACACATAGCCCGCCATTTCTGGCACACACACACATCCATGACAGGGTGAATGATAGGGAGGGTGGGAAGGAATTGGGATCCCTCGTGCAATGTTGTCAAATAAAGTTTGTGTGAATGTGGAAATGTGGTCTTGTCTGCGGTCCATTTGATTTTGGTCGGCTTTTCCAGTTGTCACTTTCCCTTGTCTCTCTGTCTCTCGACGTGCCTGAACAATCATTTGTAAATCTATGTAGACATTCCTTGTTTAAAACATAAAGAGAGTCAAAATGTCTCATAAATGTCAATGACGTTCCTCCTCGTTTTGTACGTTGTACACAAACGCAGGAAGAGCTTTAGAGAAGTGTGAGCTTGAGTGTGTGTACAGAGGTAGCCACAGCCACCCTCCTAGCTACCTTTGCCCTTTAATGTGTATGGCCTATTTTCAGAAGGAAACTCGGGAATTTTTTTTCCTCCTCATCCCCTCCACCCGCATTTATAGTGGCAATGAGAGAGAATTTTCAGCAAAAGGGCAGAGTTTGTAAGCCATTAGATTGAGACGTCATTCGGGGGTGAATCAACCTCCTTCCTCCTCCTCCTCCACTTTCTTATGCCTTTTATTTACATGCTGGAATGGCATCTTGATGTAAATCTTAAGTGCAATTTTTTTCCATGGCCTAGTCTTCACGCCTCATCCCATCCTCAGCAACATTTTTCCCTCCACATGTTTTCCCCTTTTTCTTTGTGAATATTTTCGACAATAAACCAACGGAGGAGGAAGAGAGGAAGGAGAGAGGTGCAGTCAGCCCTGCACTGCTCACTCTGTTTACTATCATGACGTGGAAAATGGAAAATGTGGACTTGCATCTTATCTCCTTGCATAGTAAAACGGGGGAGTGAGTAACAAGGAGGAATTAGAATGTGATGAATAGGCGACTCCTCTGCCTCTGTTTTTGTGTGTATTTACATTTTTACATGTACACAAAAATGAGTAGAGTCGAAATTGTGTAATACAGTGCATTGGGTAGAGAAGCCAAAAGATAGAGAACTGTTACACTGTTCTGTAGTGTACAACTTGTTCTCTCCCTTGCCACTCGAAAAATTACTCTAGAGAAATTCTTTCGCCTTGTTTGTGAGGGAGGGAGAGATAGAAAATAGGAGTACATCTCTACACATGTATGGTTAGACTAGTCAAGTGCACCAAATTACACACTCCCATCTCAAACATCCGCCATCTTATTACCACACACACATACACACACACGGGGAGAGAGACGAGTAACAAAAAAGCAAGACAAACCCCCTCTCTTCTTTTTCCTTTTTATCCTTCATTGCTCTATTCCTTTCCCTCTCTACATTTACGAGAGAGAAAGAGAAAGGCTTCAATTTGTGGAAGCGAGTGCATGCTCAAAATTTGCTACTCTGCATTCCATCCATCTCCATCTATTTTGCATTGTAGTTTTTTGAATTTGTTTGTTTTGTTCATGAAACCGCGAGTTCAAATAATAATAGAAAGAAGGGAAAGAGAAAAAGAGAAAGCTTCCAAGTCAATTTTCTAATTGCAATCCAATTTCTTTCCCCCTCTTGTATTTCTCCTTTTGCCTTTGTAATTTCTTAAAGTTGGGAGCGGAGTATAAAATAATTCAAATGTACAATAAAATGTATCAATACACGTAATTCTCCTTCTTATTGTGTTGCATGTGGTGCGTGCGTGGAGTATGGAAATTGATGGATGAAATCAGAGTTCAAAATATTTTTTAGACTTGTATAAAAAATGCCCCTTTTGTGATTCGTGTTCAGAGTCAATCGAGGAAGAATAAGTTCCTTTATGTCTTGTCTTTTTTCCTCCTCCTTCATCTCCATCTCATTTCAATTGGAATTGAGTGACGAGGGTCGAAGGGTCATTTGTACTCGTCTCATTTAATTCCAGTCAAGCACGAATTTTCCCTCCACACAAATACACACCGAGTCAAAAATGTGGGCTAGTCAAACGAAATTTTTAATTTAAATTTAATCAGACTACAATACAGATTATTATGTAATTTCCATGTATAGACACATCAGGATGGATGAGATTTCTTTCAAAAAATGAAGGTAGAAAAATTGTAAGGAGCCACAAAGTCAAAGTCCATCATTATTAATTGTGGTACGGGATGAAAAAAGATGGGAAATAATGGCAAAGAAGGATTGGACGGATTGATTATATTAGAGAATAAATATTGTGTGATGGGGGAAGGGGGAGAGGGAAAAGGAGAGTGACGCCCCATGAGGTCTTCAGGATAGGAAGGTTGTTTATTTCAATACTTCCGATTAGTTGAGTCAACAAAGCGTGTCTATTTTTACGGGGGTGCACATGCAAACCCAACTCTTTCGTCATCATCGTCCGATTGACGTCATCCACCTGATTTATGTCACTTTATTCCCTCTATCCTTTCTTTCCCCATCACACTGAGCACACACACACACCCAGCCACAGCCACACAAAGTTGGGACGACACTCCAAGCCACGTCATTTTTAATTTTCTGTCGAATCCTTCAACTTGAGTTACTTTTACTAAAAAAAATTTTCACCACTTTTGAGAAAAAGTTGCAAAACTTTTTTTTCTTCATTACAATCTTTGAGTGGATATTATGTAACGTTGAGTGTTGAGAGCATAACAAATGCATAAAAAGAGGATTTGTTTATGTACACAGTAATTTTGTATCATTTGTTTGAGACTGACTAATGATGAGTTACAACTTGCAGAGTCAGACGAAAACAGAGGAGAGATGAAAGATGAAAACATTTTTTATGAGACTTTGTCCATCAATGACTTTTGTGTAACATTTCCATTTTCTAAAAAAAATAAATAAACTTAATGACTCTCTCTCTCTCTCTGACTTTCCCCCTTTAATCCTTTTGGAAAGGTGATGAAGATCAAAAGCCTTGGTCATGCATGACCTTGACTCTGCTTTTCATATGTTCTCCTCCTTCTCTGCATCTCTCCTGAGAGGAGTCCTCTTCTTTTCCTCTCATCTCCAATTTCCTCTCTCGACACTCTCTCATTTGACTACATTTTAATGGAGTGTAGCAGGAGTCGGGACTCCGGGATCCACCCGGAGTTGTCTATTTCAAAAAAAACTGACAGTCTAATCCACCAGACTGTAGCCTCCTCTCTCCTTTCCTTTCCTCTTCCTCCATTCATGTGCATGTGTCTTTGAGAGTAAAAAGAAAATTCTCTTATATTTCTTTTAGTTAATAGCAAGTGTAAGTGTGTGTCTCACAATTTTAGGCATCATCCATCATGCGGATGTGGATTCAAAGCCAACTTTTTTAAACTGGTGCATAGAATCCATCTTACTTATTTTTGTCCCGACTCCCCTCTTCTTTTTCCATTCCCATTTCAAAAGATTACTTTTTAAAAATAATGTATAATATATTTAAAATCGTATATATACGTAATGCTATGTGTACGTTGCATACGCGTACATGGCCGTTAAGGAAGTGAAGATACTTTCTTTTTACCTAGGTGAGCTTATACAAATGTCTCCTTTCTCTCCATTGCAATCCCCATTTCCCTTTCTCTCTTTCTCTCTCGATTTATGGTCAAAGGAAAGTGGACAAGGGGAAGGAAAGGGACAGGATGAATGTCGGTACGTTTTCTGCACCTTCCCTCCTTGACACATGCCCTCGTCAGTCGGCATCTGGATTCTTTACAACTTTCTCCATTCCCTTCTGCTTCTAACAGCCGTTTAGCAGTGAAGCGGTCTCAAATGTCTCCATCCACACACAATAAATTTTTTCCTACCAGCTGGACACACAAGTGAAGTCTGAAGCAGGAGAGTCTCCGTTCAAACTCACTTTGACGTTGTTTAACGTGCTTCCATGTCAAGATGAGGAAAAAATCAAGGACTTTTCTTTTATCCCAAACAATCGTGTGTGTGGGTGAATGCAGAGGTTTGGTTTGGAGTAAGGAAAAAAGTTTGTACATGACACAGTTTAAGAGAATGTTTCCCTGATTGTCCACATTCAACTTGGGAGGGAGGGAAAGCTGTGGATTTTCACTACTTTCACCGAGAGAGTTGTAAGTGTGGAGTGTGGAGTCCTCTTGATTGTGAGACATATCAACTTTGCCAATCCTTCTACGTGTGTCCCTCAACTCTTCACTAAGCCTCTCAACACCCTCTGCTCTTGTCATGAACTTTTTTCCACATCTCTTTATGAACTCAACCTGACAATAAAGGGTAGTGAGCTTGTATTTATATTAAATATTATCATCCTGGCTTAAATCCGTTAATCACAATGACAGTCCACACGTCAGCGGGGGTGTTAGTCAGTTGAAGAGTAAAGTTTTAGCTGTGGATTTTTTTCCTGTTGGAAATACAGATTGTAATTAAAACAAAAATTATCCGTTGAGTTGAGCCACTTTAATTAAAACTGTGTGTAAAGTTTTCCCTGTAAAACGCTGCATGTGGGTGTACCGGTGTTTCATAAACTATTCTCTCTGTATTTTAAAAACATTTTTCCTACCGGCTCCGCCGCTGCAGTCTCTGTGATTTTTATGACTGAATTTTATTCAGTCACACTGCGGCATTTACTGCTTGTCAAATTTTCGGTGAGTCTACTCCTACGACCAGAAAACACACACACACCACTACATACTACTACTACTACTACTACTACTACTACACTTGCTACTACATGCTCACTCTCACAGACGGCCATTATTCATACTATGCAAGGTCCCCTGGGCCAAAGTTAAGGTGCAACATATTTTTTATGACAAACACAAACTCTTTTTATGAATGTTGATGCGGCTGTAATTCTCCCTTTTCCTCCTCCTCCTCTCCTGTTGCAGCCAGTCCATGTTGATCAAAGAGAGAGAGTTGATGGTAGTCCCCCGTGGGGAATGGGCGAAAAAAGTGTCAGAGCATCTAGCATGAGTTTTTTCTCCTCGACTTTCTCTCTTCACAGGGACTGATTGTGTGTGTAAGAGAGAAAAGTTTTAGTAGAGGAACAAGGAGAATTAACGGCGTTTGTATGGGATGGGATATGGCATTAGTTGGCATTTGTCCAACTCTTCCTTTCAGTCCATAGCCAATCGTCTCATAATTTACGCTCTTTTTCATAGCCTTCTTATCAATTATTTAAGGGTGTCCTCCTCCGCCCACCCCATTTACTCCCTTCCTTGGTTTCCCACAGAGAAATTTATGGGGATTTTCACAACACCCAAAGATTGTGTTCTTGTCCCTGTTCAACTGAAGAGAGGGAGAAAGCAGGTAGAAGGGAAGGGGGGAAATTTGTGTGTCAATGACTTTTTTAAGAAAAATGTTGTTTATTCCACAACAAAATTCTGAGAAATCATTCTATGAAGTTCTCCCACTTTACATAGTAGTTCAAAAGCCATGGCTAATTGAAATGCTTGACATAGAGAATGTATTTTGAAAATTGAAAATGTCCACTGAAAAGATATTGACGTAATCATTTTATCTCTGTCATTTCTCCTGTTTCGCAAGGACAGACTTTGTATAAGTTATTTCCGGAACTGTCTGTCCTTGCCAACTGTCAAGTGTGACTTCCGCTTTCTCCTTTTCCCTCTCCTCCATACATTTTCCGGGACAAGAGTGGGGGAAAAGGAGGGAGGGAAGCCATCATCGTTTATTTTCACAAATGATTGGAATTGAAAGTGTCCAGGTAGCGGACATTGAGTCTCCCGTCTTTCCCTCCCGTCATCCCATGACACAATTGGAGCCTCTTCACTGGAGAGGAGGGAGACTCGGTGGGGAGCCGGAAGTCACAGAGAGAAAGCGGGGCACGAAGAAGAATGGGAGGAAATGAAAGATATTTTGATTGTCTGTTTTCCATTTAGTGATTTAGAGATTCTCCATAAGTTTTCCCCCCTTTCTCTCAAAGTTAACATGAAGCTACTCCATCCTGTTGTGTCATTCTCAACTCTCAACAACTTGGAGTCCCCAGAGAAAAGACACACACGAGAGAGAGAGAGAGAGAAAGTTCAAAGTCCATCAAGAGAAAACTCCCCTGAGTGTACATGCATAACATGAGTAAAGAAGATTTCTTTTGAATAGTTTTCCATCCATCGACCAGCCCACCAACCCAGTAGACGTTGACTCATGTCCCATTGTCAAGGAGGGAGGAGAATGTCCCTCCCTACCGTTTCGTTTCTTTTCTGAATTCCTCAGCCCTGGCCTCCTTTACATACTCCTCCCTCGTGTCCATGGACATGTATGTGGACAGTCAACCATTTGTTTATTTATTTATTTGTCAACCCAACAGTCCAGGTCTTTCTCTGCACATGTGAGAGGGGGAGAGAGTGTGTGTGTCCATGTCCATGACTGATGTCACACAAGTACAAGAGACAGGGTGTAATACCATACAAGGAGGGGGGGATTGATTAATCTTCTTTTTATAGCCTCCCCCTTTTCTCTCCCTCCCTCTCTTTCTACCATGCCACCACAAAACTTTTTTTTATTTATCGCCTCAATTTTCCCCCCATTTTATTTTCCGCCCTGGATATTTCATTTTCTGTCTATATTTACTCCACACTTCTATTCTGTTTATCACCCTTATTCTAAATTTACAGACCCCCTCCCCCACACACATGACACTACTTCCACTGTCCAACCTTCTGTACTTTTCCCAATAACATTTTTCGAGAGAAAGAGCTACCATTTTTTAGTCCAATTTAGTTCACACCGTAACGAGGAGAAGGGGAATTGAATAAGAAAAATATGACTTGTCACTTACGTCTCCCCCCCCCCTTTTCTTCTTCTTTTAGATGGGAATGCAAAAAATAGAAAATAATTTCAATGTGGATTTTTTATGACTGGAAATATGGGCAAAAAGGTGGAACGGCGAGGGAAGTACATAAAAAGAAAAGACGCAAACGAGTATGTACAATAGAATACGTTTGTACGCTGTACACAGCCTACAGTTTAAAGGAAGGTTAAAAGGAGGTGGGGAATACACTCTGGAGTAAACTATTCAAACTGTTTGGGTTATTGCCTCCTGAAGGGGGACGTTCAACTGACCTCGTTCTTTCTCATTTAATTAGTAGGGAGGGAGAGAGACAGACGAGGAAAATATTATGTATCAATTTTAAATGAGATCAATTTTATCATGTACATATGCACACCTACCTTCATATTTTCCTATTTTTAAGTTTCATCTGTTCCTCCTCCTTCATACTCCAACAATCTCAGAGAGAGAGAGAAAGTAGTCGAACTGTAAAAGTGTGGAGGAGAGGAAGTTGAACTAAAAGTTTATGAAATTGCAGGTTGAAAGATATACAAGGAGGAGGAGGATAAGACGTTTATTATTAATTGAGGAAAGCGGAGGAGGAAAAGATGGAGGAGGAGAGAGAAGAGTTGTTAATATGTACGTCAATTGAATTGAATTAATAATGTTTCTTCTTGTTCTGATTTTTTCCAGGCTAATTGTTCCATATCTTTTCATTTCATCCCAAAAACTCTCGGCTTCCATCTGCGGACCCCTGGAAGAAAATTTTCTCCACACACATCCACAGTCGCAGTCCCTCAACACGAGTTGTAAAGAAAGGAAAGGGAAAGTGGAGAATTTGTAGGAAAATTCCATGAAATTTCTACATGAAAGACAAGACGAGGATGGAGGGGAGGAATGGAATGACCAGGGAAATAAAGTGTGAAAGATTTGTAGAATTTTAATAAAGGTTGTAATCAATGTGCCGAGGAAATATTTGCAGTGCCGAAGAAGAAGAAGAAGACGGAGCAGCAGCAGCAGTAGCACCAGGAGCGATTAGATTATCAAGTAGGAACTTTCTCCTTGTCAACAAAAAGTGTCGAGATGATGATCCAGCAGATGATGATGATGATGATGCTTGGAGAGAGAGTGACGAAAGTTTGAGAGAAACGACGACAACAACAGCAAGGAGGAGTAGCAGCAGGAGGAAAAAGTCGACGTCTCAATTCTCCACTGAATTTTGTGATGTCTGTTTCACGGAACTCAAAACTCTTGTTCTAATTTGTAGGAAGGAAGTGGAGAAGGAGGAGAATCGCCTCGTCGACGACGAACAGAGAAAAGTGGATCCAAATATTGTGTACAAGTTGAAGGGACAAGTTGAAATTTTGTCAAGTTAATTGAACATACGTCTACAGTGTGTGTGAAAGGGAGAAAAGATGAAAAGAAGAAGATTAAGAGGTTGGATTCCAGAGTGTGAGTGAGTAAAGAAGTGTTGGAAGAAGAAGTACACAAAAACTGTGTGTGTAGGGAGTGTGTGTGTTTCTTTCTCTTTCCTTCCAAATCTCCGGCTTTGCGGGGCATTGCACAAAGAGGAAGAAGAAAAAGAGAGTATGAGTGTACATACAAAATACGAGTGGTGCACAGTGAGTTCTTGTTAATTGAGATAAAAATTTGAAGGACTGCGTCTCTTATTTTTTTGCAAGATGAGTGAAGGTGTGAGGGAGGGAGTGTGAATAAAAATTAATCTCACTCTCTGTGTGTCTAGACAGAGAAGAGAGAGACAGAGTGTGAAGGGAAGGGATACAGGGGAGGGGATTGGGAGTGAGAGAAATGGTATAGATTGAGAGAGAGTGTGTGAATGGAGAAGCCAATCTTGCTTCAGGATTCTCCAAGTTTTGTGGTGAGTCTAAACGTTGTCTACAATGTACACATTTTGATCAAAAAAAATTTGTCACGATTCCTTCGCAGTGGATTGGGATTTTAGTTGACCTTTGAGTTGCATAAATGTTACATGAGTTATGATGTTTGATGTAGGATCTTTGCACCCTGCACCAACATGCCATGAGATACTACCGGCTCTGGATATACGCGTGCAATACCGTGCTGGCCCTCGCCACACTCGTCTTCACTGTCTTTGCCGTCTCCGTCCTCGTCGACCCTCGAATCTCATTGCTCAGGTAAGATTACCCATTTCATCTCACACTTCTCCTCCTCCACTGCCCTACTACACAGTCCTACACAGTCCTACACAGTGGAGTAGACCTTAGTCATTAAAATTTTGTTTAAATTCCAGCTGTGCAATTCCCCAAAGTCGAAATTTAATTTTGAGCAATTAATAAAACACACACACACTCATACTGCACACACAACGGAGTGAGGGACAGGGTATCGGGTGCGATGGTGGTGGTTGTACATCAAGAATTTTGTGTAAAGGCCAAGGACTCTCTCTCGGCAAGAGATTCAAGCTGTACTGTTGTACAATCATGGTTTTTGACTTTGACCATGCTCTACTCCTCCAAGACACGCTCCACCGTACATATGTTCCGAGATGTTGAAGAGACAAGAACAAGAAAATAGAGAGAGAGAGAGAGAAAGAGTCTCGAGATGAAGATGAAGTCTGGCTGTAAATCTCGTCTTATTTTATATATGCCCGTGCAGCTGGCATACTGGGAGTATTTTAATCGTCGACTCACTCCCATCATCCCTCCGGATATTTTTAGATGTGGAACATCGTCGACGAGAAGAAAGGAGAAGAAGAAGAGAAAGAAGGAAAAAAAAGTGGAGGCAGCTGCTGAGCTGTGGGAATATTTTGCTGCACACTTTGCAAATAAAATAAACGGCCTTCCTCTCTCCCTCTCTCTCTCTCTTCTTTTCTTGTCTCGTACCTTTTTGTTGGAATAACAAGAGACTTTTTATTCTTCTAATTTCACATCATCTCCCATTCTTCCATCTACAGCCAAATGAAATGGTTTCAAAAATATTTAGAATGTGAACTTGGCCCCACTACCTCACTCTCTACTGTGTGTGTGTGTGTGCTAGTAGTTGTCATTTTATTTTGTTCAAAGTCCTCATTTGACATTCCTTCGCTAATTTTTATGGACAGCTTATGTTCGCCCACACCCAATTGTCGGA
Organism: Pygmarrhopalites habei; assembly: GCA_009870185.1. Taxonomy (NCBI): domain Eukaryota; kingdom Metazoa; phylum Arthropoda; class Collembola; order Symphypleona; family Arrhopalitidae; genus Pygmarrhopalites; species Pygmarrhopalites habei. Next base: position 50,084 of record WJFB01000111.1, read on the forward strand.
TGACAGAGTGGTGTGTGACATGGGGACACACACACACAGTCTGCACGACTGTCAGAGGGGGAGTCAGGCTAAATGATTGTAATTGTCTTTGTTTATTTTCAAGTGGTGTCGAATTATATCAACCCACCTTCCTGTACGCGTACGTGGCTTTGCTACTTCAATGTGGAGTACTGCAAACAATCGGATGTTTGGGAGCCCTCCGACTCAATCAGAAACTCCTCAATACTTACTGGACACTCCTCCTGGTCCTCATGATTGGTGACATTGTCGTCGGCCTCGTGTGGGCCTTCCGTCTGGACCGGATCAAGAGTGACCTCAAGGACTCCTTGTCCAGAAGACTTAGACTGGAGTATGGACATGACCCAGACTTCACACAAGTGTGGGACTGGGTTCAGCAACATGATATGTGCTGTGGTGTCCATGGTCCCTTAGACTTCCACAATTTTAATGGTACGCTCTCTTTATTCTTCTTATTATTATTTACTCTAAATACATAAACAAATCAAAATTCTGTCCATTCCAAACTTCACAGTGTACACACACACACACATTTTTTTGACAATTTAAAACAAATACTACAGTCACAATCCCGTAATTGATGTTTACCCTTCCTAAATTATGTAGGACAGTCAATTTTCTTTCAAGTCTTTTCAAACAAACGAAGGGTACAAACACACACGCTTCCAAATATTTGTACAATGCAAAAAAATATTTTTTCTTCTTAATTAGGTCACTCATTCATCCCATCACACAAAAATTGACCTTTCTTTTTAATACGCAAATATTTTCCCAATGCAAAAATTAGACACTAATAATCCTCATCAAAATTGACCTTGATTTGTAATTTTACGGGTGAGGTGGAGAAGGTGGGGAAGGGAAACTCAATTTAGGACGGGAGAGAGAAAAACCGGGGATTGGGAAGCGAGAGTAACGCGTAATGTAATAGACTAACTGCCCTTGATTTGATTAGGCAAGATTGACGGCCTCATAAAGAAATGTTGGCTTGTTGACGATTCATTGAAGAGGCTCTGTCATTCTCTGCACCCCAATTTTTGGAAAAGACTCACATTTTTCGGGTCAGGAAATGGGATGATTGAAACTGACGTCCCTACCGTCACCCTCAACCACGAAACCTTTTAACTAAAAAGCCCTGGCACTAGAGAAAGCAGTAGAGAGGAGAGAGAGCCACTCTCATTGATTCCCTTTCCTCCTCCTCCTCCTTCCCAAATCCATCTCTTGTCTTATTTCACCAAAATCTGGCTGGGTGAGAGAGAAACTTTTGTGTATGTGTGGGGTTGGGAGGTTGACCTAAAATGGAATGGAGGACTGAAAGAAAGGGGAGAGGGAGAGAGAAAAAAAACGTTTGTAGATTTTCCTGTACTCAATGGTCGCAAATGGAGAAATTGTTCCATCTTCAAAATTTAATGAGTTTTCTCGGGTGTGTGAAAGAGGGATGAATGTGATGTGATGATGATGGTGAATGTGAAATGGGAGTAGAGTCGACTAGAGAGTATAAAAAGAAATGAAAGGGAGGAGGGGAAATAAGGAATAAAAATTTGGTGGGAGATGTGATTGCTCGTTGAATAGTTAATGACTTGATCCAGATCGCATGCTGCACCATCAAGTGCTTTGATTTGAATTAGAAGGATGGAATGGCCCTCATGCACCAAACTCTCTCTCTCTCTCCATGCTCTACTCCCAGTGTACACACACACACATCCGAGTAACGATTCCGTCCTGGCGAGTCATATACTATTATACATTTATATCTCACCCACAGAGAGAGAGAGACTATGTAGTACCAAGACGGTTCGATTTTATCATTGATTCAACATTAAATATGTAAATCTACGTGACCATTAGCTCACCCACAACTTCTTTCCTTCTTTATTGTAGAAAGGCTATGCCGCCTTGTGTTTGTGTGTGTGTGTGTGTGTTGGGACACACACTCATATTGCCTGTGTGTGTACTTTGTTTGTACGTCAGATAAAAATATACGAGGAATTTCTAATTGTCTATGTAGTCAATTTTTTCTCCTATCCTTCCTTTCCATTCTGTTGTGTCATATGACGCACAGGCCGAGTTCTCCCATTCAATTGTGGACACACACATCCACAATCCATTGCAAAATTAGGAGTATGTATGGAATGCACGCAACGGAATATTCTCTTTTGAGAAAAAGATAGGAAAGAATTACTACATGTCACCAAGGATGGGTGAATTGCGTCTCTTTCTTCTGTTCGTACGTTATATCATTTCCCCACGCACAATTGAGAATGGGAGTGGATGTGTTACGTGTTTTGAAATGATGCTTCAAATACCGGTGAAAGATTTTCTGGCAGTGCAAGACAGTCCCATAAGTTAAGAGAAAAAAAAAGTATTTGAAGGTTAGGCCCTTCCAAAAAGGGTTTGTCATTGTAACTGAGACTATTGTACAAAAACAAAATCACATTTCACATATTCATATCAAGTGAAAACTGATTGGTTCCCAACTTTCCCTCCTCTCTGTTAAATAATTAATTAACCTCGAATATTCGGAATCCTTTTGCAAAAACGTAAAAACGAAGGGACATGGATGTGATAGGATTGTAAACAAGTTGACAGGGGAAAGAGAGGAGAGGAGGGAGAAGGTCTCAGGATGAATTTTCGTAAAGGATTTTTGATCTCAAAGATGGCAAAGATAATTTCTCTGTACACTTTTTCGCATTCCCCCTTTGGCTAGACCCACTAGACTGCATCATGTATCAAGGCTTCGGAGGGTTTTAGATTTTTGTGCGTGGGTCGGAGAGTCAACCAAAATAAACTCCTCACACCCAAAACTGTCTCATTTCATCTCATTCAATGTAGAAATTTGAACGTGAATTTCGAGAGACACACACTCACACACACACACACACAAGCCGAGACACCCGAGAAGAGTTGATTCTTTTACGTTCTCCATTCTTTATTCACTAACCCTTTTTTTCAATCTACTCCGTTTCAGTTGACTCGACTACAAGGGCGGGGACATTTGATTTTTTTCTATACTTATACAGTGTATTATATTAGATGGTATGAAAAATCCATGATACACACAACAAATCCCACTGTAGACCTGTGTCGTAATGTTATAAGGGAGAAAATCAAATTTCCTGCACATGTAAAACACAAATAATGGACTTTGATGTGACTTGTCACTTGCAGAATCTTCCCTGCAGTCGCAGAATGGGACGACGAGTGGACTCGAGTCGACACTGACGACTGCCCCAACAAAACTTTTACCATGGACTTGTTGTAGTTTCATTTCAATCTTGAACGACTCTAAATTGGCGGGAAGGAAAGGAGGAACAGTGGGTGTCGGGGGTGGAGACTCTTCGACGTCGTCCAAATCGAGTCGACATCAACAACAAAACATCTTCCAAGCTCACCTAGCCGCGGGCGGTAGCGGTAGTAGCAGTAATTCAATTCATTTGAACAATGTGAATGTCCACACTCGTAGACGAGGCTCAGCTAGTCGTCGTCACTACGAGTCCAAGACTGACCCAGGTGGACAACATTACAAATTGAGCCAAAGTAACACTCAGCACCTTCAGCATACAACGACCGAGTCCTCCTCACAGAGTGGGACGGGAGGACTCCAGAGTATCTGTGAACTCCCTCCTCATCTCCTCACCGCATCTTATTCCGCCGCTGCCTCATCCTCCTCCCTCTCATCTTCCTCTACCACTGCAGCCTCCAGCACAGTCATCCCCTCAACAAATTCCAAGGAGAATGATTTCTCTCCTCTTCATCCCCCTCCTTCTCAACGAACTCCGATTCCTTCTGTAGGGGGAGGCGGAGGAGGAGGAATTAGTTTAAAGTCTAGTCAGTCTACAAAACAGTTTGATGCCGAGTCAAATAATGTTTTAAAATCAGGAGAAGGAAGAGGAGGAGGAGGGGGTTCCGTCAAAAGTTCCGAAGATTTTTTCCCTTCTACATCTTCTTCCACCACATCACCTCCTTCTTACAGATCCTCCTCTTCCTCCTCAACACCGTCGGTGTCGTCTTCTTCATCGTCGACGACCACCACAACTACACGAATTCCATTGCACTTGCTGCTGGAGCAGCGGAAACTCCGACTGGAGGATCATGACGAAGGGTGCCTCGAAAAGATTGTCGAGTGGCTCGACCACGTGACAGACATTTTATTTGTGATTGGTTTTTGCATCATAGTTTTCCTCAAAGGGTGCTTCTTGGCCATACTTCGATACGAGATAAAAGAAATGATATGGTAATTTAATTTTTTATCCATTAATAATTTACCTGCATTTGTTTTAAATAATGAATATTATATAATGTGTAAAATTCACAGCAAAATACGTTTATTAAACGGAGAGGATGCCCTACGTAGCGCCACTCTCAACGAACTCATTGGTCTCACTTCCATTTACGACAATGATGGTAGTCAGAATGGAGATGGTAACGATGGGGAAGGAGGGAATGGGACTGGACCATCGCATGGACCAGGTGACCCAACATCTTCAGATTTTACGGGTACTGGGGCAGGGAGTAAAAGGCACAGTGGGGGTGGGGGTGGGAATGCCTTGTTGGCCGCTCCAAACGCCATCGCCGACACTAGCCTCTCTAATAGTAAACATCATCATTGTGGTCATCATCATCATCACCATCATCCTCCAACTCACGTGGGAAATCATGTCAGTGGGGGCAATGCAGTCGAGGATGACTTTGACAGTTCCAGTGCTTTGTTGGGTCGTGTTGATCACAGATTAAGTGTCGTGGGGAGGGGTGGGTGTTCCCTGGATTCTGCTCATCCTCCACCAAGCACAAAAGTCACTTGTGCCCCCCTCCCTGCCCCCCTTAGAACTGTACTCCCAAAAAATGGCAATAATAATGTGACGACCAATCCCGGGAATAATTCATCTCAACAACAACAACAACCCCCACCCTCATCCATGGCCTCCAGTGCTCCCTAGTCAGAAGTCTACTTTTTAAGAAATATGTATTAATCTCACACGTAAATATATATTGCATAACTAGTCGTCTCATTCATTATCCTGTGCATGATTGTGTACAGACAGACAACGGGGAAAATTGTTTAGTCTTCAAAAAATTCTCATTCATTATTATTACTCTACTACTATGAATAAATAATTATTATATTGTAGTAGTAATCATACAATCCTACCTACAATATTCTATATTCAATATATATATCGACTCCTTCGGGGTTGATGACATTATACGTCTGTACAATTTAATGCAAACAAGAGCGCCGTGATTTATTGATGATGACCGGAAGGATGATCAAAAGAGACAAAAAAATAAATAAATTCCCGTGTGTGAACTTTTAAAAGATTTTAAATGAGGATGCGGTGATGATGATGATGGGAAATACAGTATGTGTGATAATAATCATTACATTTTAAAAAAAAGAATATATTATTACTATTAAAAGAGTGGGAGAGAGAGAGGACATGGTGCACGAGTAACTACAATTTACTGAAAGACACACACACAATGAAAATGAGATGAAAAAGAGTGGAGACAAAGGACCACCTCACAAGTAGTGTGTGGGGTCCTTTTGGGTCTCTACTATTTTTCGGAAAAAAATCAAAGTAGCCTCAGTTAAATTCACGTATAATCTGAATAATAATACATAATAAATAATTGTTGTTTCCTGTGATAAGTTTATTATGCAGTTAACTTTACACCCTCATCCATTTTATTTTGATTCAACTTTTTTTTGAGACCCTAGTAGCAAAATTCCACACCTTCTCTCATTTTAAATGCAAAGATTGTATAGTCAATTCAAAAAATTCACGTCATCATTTTTTTGTGAAAAAGATTTGAAAGTGATCAAATGTTTAGAACTTTTGATTCGACCATTGATTGAAAAAAAATTAGGATTTGTTTATTCCCAATCCACGTTTTCATGCCCTATTCTCATGATTATGTGAATTTACAGTAGTCATATTCCACGGAAATGTATTCATGATTCATGTTGGACCGAGAGGTCTTGACATTTGTACACTTCCACTTTTTTTAGTCTCACACATGTTCTAAGTTCCGATTTGTCAAAGTAAAAAAATACCAAGTCAAGTATGTACTAAAATTGATATTCAATTATATTTTAAAAGAGAAAACAATTTAGTCTATTACAATTGAGAGGAATGAGTGTATGTGAGAGAATATGTGGCTGTAATGTCGGATTGCAGTCTGGTTCTGGTTCGTTTTCACATATTGAACGACACACCTATAAACCGACACACTTCTACTTAATAATGATATGTTGAATTATAATTTCTTTCCAAAATCAAATAAAATATACAATCTTTTGTTATTGAAATTAACCAACAAGTTTCTTACTTTATTCGACTACCCCTGGATTGAGAAAACTCTTTTTATTTCATAACTTTCACCGGAGAAAGCATACCTTTAAGCACTCTCAGAGAAAATTCCTATAGGCTTTTTTAGATGGTCAAACCCATCGTCAAAAAGGAAATTAACAACCGACAATCATAAACTTTCATAAACTCCAGGGGTACACAAAAAATTGAGAACAGATGAGCCAACACAAAAAGGACATGACAAGAAGAAAGGAAGTGCGTGGTCACATTTTCGCAGAAAAAAAATAAATGGCCTTCCACTTGTCCCTCTCCTCCTCCTCCTCCTATTCCTTGTATATACTACACTCGTCACATCGTCGTCAATGGATCCGAATGGACACTCAATCAATGAGTTTATGTGACCCACTTTCACCACTGCGTTTCTCTCTATACAACACAAAAGTACAACACACAACTTTGGACATTGCCCTCTACCTCAATTTGAGGTGGCACCGTTAATTTGCAGCCGTGAGCTACTTTTACGGGGGCACTGGAATTATCCAAAAACCAGTTCGTCCCCTCTTTCAATTTCTAAATGTCAACCACCCCCAATCAATTATCATATCAAATGTGAATCTATTTCCCCTCATACACGTCATTCCACGTTCAGTTACGAAGTAGTATAATACCAACTTTTCATCATCACACACACACCCATGTGTCAATGATTCTCTATTCCTGTCCTCCTGAAATAGTTATACTTTATCATACTTTAATCGGAGGAATGATTACAACCAGATAAAAGTTACTAGTATCGAATAAAATTATCTCGACTACATATCTAAAATACATTACACTTCCATCTTTCGTCCTCCGCGCACACACACGTCAAAAAATTGTGTGGCTGAGAATACCAAAGTTGAAAAGATTAATGATAATATAATTTTTCTGTTGATAATTTCGTACAGCGTCTTTATGAGACTCGTAGAAAAGATGATAAAGAGAAAGTTGAAAGGAGGCCGATCATGAGTGATAATTTATTTTAATTGAAAATTAATAAGCGGTACATTTTCATACAATTTATTCTGACAACATACCCTCGGTAGTCTAGAAGATTAAACCTCAATGGATTTTTGACGGTTATTGATTGTTACCACAGAAAGCATGGACTTTCACCAGAAGTAAGGTATTGCTTTCATGATATTTTTTTTTAAAATGTAAAGGACTACATTTCAAAGCATCAAAATTTAAGCAGTGATCAAAGAAAATTCCTCAAATTGTCCTGGCTGATTTCCACAGAAAATTCATGTAAGATTGATGAAAAGGGGTTTACCAAAGAATGAAAAACATTTTGTTTGACTACGCCAACAAAAGCATATCTTTAAGTAGGGCTTTTCATTCATCAAAATTTCTCCACCACCATTAGTCACTTGCAAATTATTTCAAGTTTGCCAGGTGAAAAATAATATGGACAATAATCCCATTTAATAAATCGGAAACATAAGGGGGAAAATGTCTAAGTCAGACTACGACAGTTTAATCTTCCTGCAAAAATGATGAAAGAGGCTAATGGAGAGGAGGGGAAACATTCTCCTTCACAGAATTATGAATATCATTTCAACGTTATGAGATTTTTGAAGAAGAACATTTTTCATAAGTATATTTAATGACCGACACACTTACTTTTGAGTTTACAAAATTCTGAAAACATATTTTACGTGCATTAATGATCCGACTTTTGTCATGCTGTGGAATGTGAAATTTTGTCAATGGAGCAATGGAGCCAATAGAAAAGGGAAGAAGAAGATTCCTTCCGTTACGACCTACCCTCGAAAAGATAATAAAATGAGATGATGCTTCAAAAGAAAATGGTATTTGGCACTAACAAACCTTTACCTCTTTCTTGTTACGTATGCCAAGTCCTTGACAATCACATCTGATCTTTGTTTGAGTTCTCCCTAATCGAACAATTAGCACATTTTACCAAAATTGTGCCTTCCCCTTCTCTCCCTCTCTCTCTATTTTATCTTCCAGTTGATGATGATCGTTAGACTGCCTCCCTTCCTTTTCTCTTAATCTCCGCTAATTGTCCTCCTTTCAAAAATTTAACAAGGCTACTCCCGACACACCCACCACCCATTACTTGTGATCCAATTGTCTCAACCAATCCACATTTCCGTTCTGTACACCCACTCCCCCGCCCCCACTTTTCTTTAATTTTCTCTTTTATTTTTCTCAAGCTTTCTTCACACAAGAAATGGTGTGGAAGAAACTGGGGAGAGAATTTGGCGATAAAAAAAAATCTGCAGCTTTCGCAATAAAGGGAATGAAAGTGTAGGTAAAGCTTTTGACTGTGTGTGTGTGTGTCTGTGTGTAGAGAAGAGAGTACACAGAAATGCATTTAAAATGGTGGCAACTCCAGATCTAGGTTGTTGAACATTTGGACGTGTGGAAAGGCAATCAAGAAAGTCAATTCAAGTCACCGACGCGACGAACTGTCTCCAGCAAGAACACGACCGATCCTCTCTCTCTCTCTTCTCCAACTCGTTCATTTTCCCCCCTTTCTTTGACTCACTCGTTTTCTTTTGACTGGTCCAAAGACAGAGACCAGTGTGTGGTTAGTTTGTTCATTTCTTTGAAGGCAGGTGTAGATTCGATTGCAAAGAGAGGGAGAAAAGTTGTTCCAGACTTTCCTTTTTACTCTAGTAAAGAAAGTTGACACGAGACATACGTCCATTTCCCTCTTGTCCTCTCGTTTTTTTCTAATTACCCAATTAACTCCTCCAATCTCCAACTTTCAACACTTTCCCCTGAAACTCACAACCCACAACACTCCACTTCAAGTACGACAAAGCTTTGATATACAGGCATAAAGCCTTCTATTCGTCTTGCTCCACTTTTATCTCTTCATCTTTTCTTCATCTTCTCTTGAAATGTGAAAGTTGAATAGAACCAGATTCCACAAAAAATCGTTGAGAATGGAGAGAATATTAAATTATTTAATATTTTTATTCAAATTTTGAACTTTACTAACGCAAATGAGGACATTCTTACGCACCCTTTCAGTGCAGACACAATTTTTAACTGAAAAGTAGTATCAATAATTTGCGTAGAACGTGTCTACGTGTAAAATCAATGAATATTGAAAGGGGGTTGAGAGTGAGATGTGTAATGGAGGATGATTTTATGATTGCCTTAAGTTTTGCAATATGCACATTCAAAACAAAGAAGTTACAGCGTTAGAATAATGCATACGTTATGTTAGTGATCAGCGAAGCTTTAATTTGATGGAAGAGTACAGCTCACCACTATCTCGTCTTCCTGGATACGGAGGATGAGATCCAACGACGCTCCTCCAATGACTACCTTGACGACAAAAGTAAATAAAGAGAAAAAACAAGTCAAATCAAATCTGATCAAAGAGTAGACAGAATTAGATTTCAAAGAGAGGACTAAAGGGAAGGTCTCCCTCCTGAGGGAGAGAGAGAAGAGTTTTATTACAGATTCTGAGTGGAAAAAATGTGAGTAGTTAAAGGGAGGACTAAGTTTAAGGGATGAGTGGAGTCTCGACTGGAGTGCCTCCACTTTAACAGAGTCACTCGAGATGTCTACAGACAGAGAGAAAAAGGAGGAGGAGGAGAGAGAATTTTCATTTAAGGAGCTTTTAAATATCAAATCAAAGTAGAATCACCAAAGTCACATGCCACAATGTTTTTTGGACAATGTCAGAGTAAATAAAAAGAAAGGGAAAGCTGAGAGAGAGAGAGAAAGGGGGAGAAAGTCGACGAGATGAAGATTGAGATTGTTTTTTGTCTCTCTTACCGGCCTCCCACCCTTTTTTGATGAAAAGGAATAGTGGTGGGGGTTCTGAGGAACTCCTTTCTCCTTTGTTTTGTCATTGTCTTTTGGACTTTGGTCAATGTGTGGACGTTGAGAAGGATCCTTCGGTCCATCGCATTCCAAAGGTTCGTTGAGGAGAGAGCTTCTGTTTCTGACTTTGTGAATATCGGTCATGGTTTTTGGATTTTTTTCAAAACTTGCGTTACCCTTACTTGAATTTTCTCTACTTTTCTCTCGGCTAGATTTTGGTGAGTACCCTGACCCACCATAATCACCACCACCATTACTTGAGGGGTCATCATGAACTTCCTTCCGGAGCCTTGACAACTGCACAGCAATTTCCCCGCCAACCCGTGCATTATGTTCTACCAAGTGTGTATTCGCTTTGAGCGACTCTCCGCCTGTCAACTTGCTGACTTCACTCAGGAGAAACGGTGTCATGTCCTTCCCCAACACTTGGCACTCCTTGGCTTTGTTCAGAGCTACTCTAATGGCTGCCTCAATTTTCTCACCGGATGCTGCATACTCCTGAGGGAGAGAAAAGAAAGGAGAAAAAAAATAGTTTGGCATAATAATTTTACTAAGTGATCCTCCCTACAGCCAACCAGAAGAATTAGAATTTGTACAAAGGGTGAGTTTTCCATGGTACAAGTTCAAATTAATCCTCACAAAATCAACAACTTGGAAGATGAAAAAGGATTCCAAGAGAGAGAGAGAGAAAGAGAAAACTGGAGAAAGTCTTTAGCCGAATGTCGTCACTAAGCTTAGATCCACACACACAATTTGTCATTTTGCATTCATCTCCCTGACATTCTTACTGACAATTTTATTTGTCGGATGACAAAAACAATCCATCAGTCTTAGCAACGTTTTTCAAGGAAGTGTGTGATGACCTTTTATCTTCAAGGAATGATTCAATGTCCCAGAAGAATGACGGGAAGACAAATAAAAATGTAAGGCTTGGGGGCACACTTATGGGTACTTGGTCATAATTTTGAATTCTGTCGTTTGGTGTCGTATCATAAAAATTCATAGGGGGAATGGACGGGATTTGAGGACATTGGAAATGAACCTCGAGAGAGAGAGAGAGAGAGAAAAAAAAATTCATTCGGGGTCAGTCTATTTTGACGGTTGACTACAGGCTAAGGAAATTTAAAAAGCAAAAGAGCTTTCCTCAGCCCTTACCTCCTCTCCTCCTTTTATTTTATTTTATCTGTATGAATAGATGTTGAGTGATAGGTAGAGGGGAAGAGGTGGAGGGAGAGGGGAGAAGAGTAGTGGTATCTCTGGACAATAGCCATCCCACGATATGAAGAGTAAAATAATAAAAGAGGGAATTCAGAGAGATAATACGGACCTTTGGTATGGGCACAGCAAGGAGGATTCCCGATCCGAGTCCAAATTGAAGGGAAGAATGGACCAAATTGGCTGCTTCTGTCTCATTGGCAACGACGTAAGGGGCACTGAATGGGCTCTCAGCCGTGAAAAACGATGGAAATTTACTTGAATGAATTTCTTCTCCTCCTCTTCCTCCAGACTCTGTCTTCTTGAGAACGCAGACACAAACACCCTCCGTCTCCTAAACCACACACACACACAAATGTACATCACACTCATTTTTAACACAATCTACATTCCCCACACAACCCTAGTCAAGTGGATTGGGTTAACTAATGGTTAAAATCTGTACATGTTCCCAAAATTTAATATGATTTCGGATCACACTAAACTTTCTCCTTTGTCCTCTCTCCCTCCGTTTTTTGTCCTAGTATCGTCGAGACAAAGAAGAATGGAGAAAGTACGTATGAGTGAAAGACTCTACGACAAATGAAGAGAGAGAAAGGAGAAAGGAAGGTGAAAGTGAAAGTTTTTCTCACGAGGTACTCAAGTGTCTTGCCAATGTCCAAAATGGATTTGATTCCCGCTGAGACGACAGCAATTGGACTACGACCCAATTCCCGAAGGTCTGCACTGATGTCAAAGGTCAACTCTGCTCCCCGATGAACCCCTCCCAGTCCCCCTATTCAAAGGGAAAGGCATGTGATTTCCCATTTATCATCATTTGCTTTTATTTTCATTCGTTCTCCCATCTCTTCCATTCACACAAACACACACAAGACACGCAAACGACAAAGGAAAAGCTCAATGGGACTAACCCGTCACAAAAATTGGAATCTTGGCCCTCACAGCTCCTATTATAGTCCCCGTGACTGTCGTCCCTCCATTTAATTTCTGGAAAAAAGCCATGCATAACCATTCATTTTCACTTGACACATTTTCAATGCAAGGGAATTTTGTTTTTCTTTCTCTTCTTCCTTGGATGAGAGAGGAGAGACACACGTGTGAAGTTGTGAAGGAACGAATGGAACGTGAGAAAAGAATTACGGATTTGATATCAAAATGTTCTTTTTTTTCCCTTCCTCATCTTTCCTCTTCTCCACTTGTTCTGTTCTCACACCCCTCACAACACAGTAACAACAAAGAAAGTGTAAACTTACTCGAGACAAGGCGAATGGTAGATCTCGTCTAGAAACTTTGATTGTATTAAACGAATCGTGGCTTTGCCCTCGGACAGACGAACCCAAAGTTTCCAGCTCTTGATCCGTGAGTCCAACGGTTAGTTGACCTTTGATCACGCCAACCGTCGCTGGAATCACACCCTGGAATACAACCAAACCCAATTAATTCTATGTACTCTTTTCAATTAAACTTTTTTTGTGAGTCAGACCGCCTATTCCAAGTCAATTCCTTCCCCTTTTTATATTGTTTGGTATCGTATCCTATTCTCAAACCAACTTCTCTCTCAACTTAACACACTCCAAGAGGGGAAAAAAAGAGAAAGCGATAAATAAAATAACTAAAGAAAATAGGGATGCGGATCAATATCGACAAAAAAGTTAATTGTATCTTTTTGGTTGTTGTGCTGGTAGCTTTGTATCCAAGTAGAAATAATACAAAAAAAGAAGAGGCAAACAATGCGACATTGGATCATGAAAAATTAAAAAGCTTTCATCGCTAAATTGTGAAAGCCCTTTTTAAAAAATAAATGAAGATTGTGAGGTGGAATTTAATTGTAAGCGTCATACTATATTATTTGAGTGTGGAGAAAGTGTAAAGAAACCTTTTCTTCTCGTAGGATTTTCTGGATATTGAGTGCAGTCTGGATATTGTGAGGGTATGGCATGCCATGTGTAATGATTGCAGACTCCAGGGCCACGACGGGTCGACCACTGTGAACCCCTTCTCGAACTTCTTCTGAGATTCTCACAGGGAGAGAAGAGGAGGATGACGTAGACGATGAAGATGACAAGTAACGGGGACGAGATGACGATGATGATGAAAGTGGAGTGGATGCATCTCGAATTTCCAGAATGGGAGCAACGGTGGATTTAGTCCGGAGATGGAAATTAGTCTTCCTCCGCCACTCACTCGTCCTCGTCGTGCAGTCCACTTTCCAAACTCCGGCTGGAGTTGGCAGGGAAAACGTTGACTGAGAGTCGACAAGGAAGAAATTCAAGATTCTTCTTCCGGATGATGACAACAACATTATCCTCTTTTCTTACCTCTTTCTCTACCCACCACTCACCCCCTTTCTCCGGCTTTGTCCTTCCTTCCTGTCCTCACCACTCACTCACTTTAATTGTACACACACACAATTCTCTTCTCTTCCAAGATTTTCATCTGAAATTGAGAGTGAGAATGGAAATGTGAGAGAGAGACAATGTGTACGATCATTTTCTTAATGATGTTCTTAACGAACGATGGATTGATGGATATTCATTCCATGCCCCACGATCATTATTATTAATACACTTACTTACTAGTAATTAGAGAGAAAGTTGACAAACTTTAGTTACTTTCTTTGAAGGGAGGAATGAAAGAAAATTATTATAGATTTTTGGGTGACTTTCTCCACTTGACTTTCACCAGTCATACACACAAAGGAAAATGTAGGATTTGGATGGAATGGATTCACTTTTAAAACAATTGTGTAACGTATTGTGATGGTGTAATTGCATTTGATGATTTTAATAAAAAAAGAAAAAAGCCTCTCAAGTCATATTCCTTGGAGAGAAAGGGAGAGAGGGAGAGAGAGAGAGAAAGTAGGAGTGGAGGAAGGAGATGGAGAATATTACATAAAATGAGCTTTAAAAAAAGTTTCAGTTCCAACTTCCATGTGTGCACAGGGAATAAGCGAACAAAGTGGGAATTAAATCCCTTTTCATTTAATTTTACATGGATTTCCCTTTCTTTTCCTTTCTCTGTCCTGCGTCCAAATTGAGTAGGGAATTTTACACCGACCATAGTTTTATAATGTGCAAGCTCAGGAAAGTTCCTAGGTGCACAAGAAAAATGAAATAATATGTTTTGGGAGAGAATAAAGGTGAATATGGAGGAAGAGAAAGGGAAAGAGATTAGAAAAATTTCTGTTTTCAAATTAATGCAATTAAATCATAATCAGTAAAGAGAGGGAGGAGAGAAAAGAGAATTATCAAGTGGATGCTTCCAAGTTCAAAACTTAAAAAAGAGAAGAGGATGGAACATCAAAGGCCCTTGTTCTCCCATTACAGTAGTATGTACCTGTAAACTAATTATGGGATTTTGAAAAAACAGGCTAGTCATATTACACCAAAGTTGTACCGTAAATGATGAATTTGTCACAGGAAAAAGGACTATGAAATAAAGTATACAACGAGTGTGACGGGGGAAATGGCAAAACTTTTAGTAGTTTTTGCACAACTTTCTCTTATGGACAGATATTCTTGTCCCCGTGTATTTTATTCTGAAGTCACAATTGTGTACTGCAGACTTTGACTACAAATTGGTCATTTGTGGAATGCACAACGTGACTCTCTTTTATTATTATTTTTGCAATTCTCTTTCTAATAAAGATTCCCTATAGAAAGGAATTTTCATTTGATTTTGGAAATATTTTCTCAACCCAGAACAGACGTTACAAAGGATCTAACGGTGAATTTTTGCATGTTTTGTGGGAGATGCCACAAAATACGGGTATCGCATCCTCGGCTCAGTCGCTCTTCACTCTGACTATTTTTACTTCTACCCTACACAAACACTCTTGTACTGCAGACAAGAGCATATGGTCAATGAACTAAACCAAAACTGAGTGTGTGGTTGTGGAGTGAGTAAAGGAACATGTCAACTTACCGGCTGAAATATTATGTAATGTGTAACTATGAACTGTTCAAACAGTTCAAAAATGTGTTATCACTAATCACAATTAGTGCACAAATGTCCGTTGTAGAAAGAAAGAAAGAAACAGATTCACTAGCACTTTTTATCCTTCAAACCCATCTTTTCTTTGCACTTCTATTAATACACGAAATTGAGGAAGAGAAAAATGGAAAAGGAGCCATGTGTCAGGTAATCACAAATTCAGAAGTTAGTCACGTGGAGTATACACACATAAACACAGAGAGAGAAAAGTGTTCACAATATATAAGCATCTAGGTAAGGAAAAAAAATCACATCAACATGTCAGGGATAAACACACAATGAGTATTTGTCTTTAAAATATTTTTCCATTTTTCTTCACCCGTACACGTAAATATCAATTTTAAACACGCACTGAAAATTTTCAATTTCACCAAAATATTCCTACATGAACTATCGACCCACTAAATTCTTCTACAGAGAAGAGTTTGTGAAAAAAATACACAGTTGATGTTTTCTCTCTCTCTCTCTCTTCATATTAAAAGTTGAGGCTGGTAACTGAGAATTATGGAATTTGAGAAGAGGATGAAAGAAAGGTTGAGAGTTCAATTTTGGTGGTGGTGGAGTTCAATAGAATGGCCATAAAAAAGAGAAATATGAGTTGGAATGAGAAGAAATGGATGAGGTTGATATTGAATGAGAGTAGAGAAGTGCACATAAATCAGACTACACAAGTGTGTGTGTGTGTCTGTGTGTTTCTTATCTTGAACCTTCCAGCCTCTCTACTACTATGTACTTCACTTGTGTCTATAATTTTGTTATTTTACTTTCAGCCAGACGGGGATCCCTACACACACACACACACACACACGCAAACACACTGACACACATACTGGAGTATATGCAGTGTAAATATAATTAAAAAAGGACAACACATGGTAAACTCTCTCTCTCTTCTATTTGTGTTTTTATATTTGAAATTTCAAAACCCCTGTACCCAATTTTATCCATCTTAATCTTTCTTTCCTCATGGGGGTTGTGGACATAGGTAATATGTTGGTACCGTAAAGACTTGAAATATCGTCTGTCCCTACCATCGTATCATAAATACGATTCGTACGTTTTGTGTGTTGTAGGAATCCTCCATCTAAAGAAATGAATAATATTGTATGCATACATTATATTCAATGACAATAATGAGGTACAATAATACTTATGTGTAAGAGACCCATGTCACTGACATGGCAAGTGTCACATGGGCAAAATGAGATCCTCCTCCTGCTCTCCTATTCAGTGTTCATGTTATTAGAATGTGGAGAGAAAAAGGGAAAATGGAATCATAAATTTTGCGGAGAATAGGATGACAAGGAGGTGTTTGTGAGGATGCTCAGTACATAATATATACCTATACATGGTATGTATGAATGGGTCTCGTAAAACTCATTCGTGGTGACAGTTCACGTACATAAAAAAGGATCATCTTCCTCTCCTCGTGCGCATTCAACACCAGGAATACAACTTTTGGTTGGTGTATTATGTATTATACATTTGCTTTTTTTGGTTTATGGTTTCAAAAATTTCTTTTCTGTTTATTTCTCACAAGTATAACAGAATAAGATACAGTCTCAATTTCAAATCAAATCAAATTTTGACCGATCCATACGAGATCGTACCTAGACTTAAATGTAAATAAAATTATTATTATAAAGTTCAATACAGCCTCTCCAAGACGGATTGGCAAATACTATATCTACTTACAGCGTTGAAATTAATTTACACTCCATACATGCCTGTTGATTTTAATTTCTTTGTTGCTTGCTTCACTCCTGTTCTTCTATATTCGGATCTTTCCGCTAGATATTCATCTGTACATTGTTTCCATAACCCTTCATCATGGTACCACTTGTTCAGACACGTTTTTAGGACATCGTTTTCTTGTCTACATTTATACCATATTTTTAGACCTTCCGCTTTCAGACATTTAGTAAATTCCGCAACTTCAGGTATACATTTTTCAGTTCTCGCTTTTGTCCTCACTC
Source organism: Pygmarrhopalites habei (assembly GCA_009870185.1). Classification (NCBI taxonomy): domain Eukaryota; kingdom Metazoa; phylum Arthropoda; class Collembola; order Symphypleona; family Arrhopalitidae; genus Pygmarrhopalites; species Pygmarrhopalites habei. The sequence continues at coordinate 67,443 of WJFB01000111.1, forward strand.
TTTCGGCAATCAAAATATCCGTTTCAACTTTTCTTAGTTTCTTATTGTCCGGGTTGCCTGAAATTATTTTCAAAAATATTATTCTACTTTAAATACGATTCTGGACGGTATCAAAACTTTTGAACTTAACATAAATGTGAATGGAATGACTGTCATCTTGCAATAACAACTCATTTAATTATTGAACAATTTATAATTTGTACCTATTCCATGAGGATTCTTTGGTGATACTTTCGAATCTTCCATCTTGATTTGTGAAATTGAAATGGTTAATAAACTTTAATTTTTGCTCGACTAGTTTTGAAAAAGATTTTGCCTCTCTTTTCAATGGGACTTTTCATTCTTCAATGGCCTTATGAAAATTATTTTGCAAGTCACCAAGACGAGTGATATTTTTGTTCTATCCGGCGACTTAAATTTTTGATCATTCACACTGTTAATTTAGATTAAGTCCACATTTAGAAGGAGTCACTTTCAAAAGGAGATATTGTTTAGTATTAAAAATGGAACGACTCCTTCGTCTGGGTGCAGCAATGCCAGGTAAGAAAAAGTTGACAGATTAAAAATTGTAGCATCATTCATTCTTATTTGTGATGTCTTCAGGATTATTTCAAATTAGAAATTTAGATACACCTGTATGTGTATACATTTTATAAAATGATCAATTAGTATATGTTATTTGATCTCTAGGAAAGAATAATATTACTACAACTTTGATTATCATCTTAGAATTTTGGTTATGAAAATGTGTATTTTATTATTTTAGGACTTGGTGGAGGTGGACCACCGCCTGATGGTCCAATTGTGGACACGGCAGAGCAAGTATACATTTCATCTTTAGCCTTACTCAAAATGTTGAAACATGGAAGAGCTGGTGTCCCTATGGAAGTCATGGGTCTCATGTTGGGTGAATTTGTAGATGACTACACTGTCCGAGTCATTGATGTATTTGCGATGCCACAGTCTGGAACTGTACGTTAACTTTCTTATTAGATATTCTTGTAACAAAATTATTTAATTATTAGTATTTCAAACTATTTTATGTACAATATTTAAATTACATTATTGTACTTGTATGTGAATTTAGGGTGTTAGTGTTGAAGCTGTCGATCCAGTGTTTCAAGCAAAAATGTTAGACATGTTGAGACAAACCGGTCGTCCTGAAATGGTTGTCGGTTGGTAAGTGATTGTCAAAATATACTTTGTCAATTGTTTTCAAAAATAATTCTTTTCTATTGTTGTCATTTTTCACTCAACTTTATTAAAACTCTTTAAATTTTTAGGTACCATTCCCATCCTGGGTTTGGTTGCTGGCTCTCTGGAGTTGACATTAACACTCAACAGAGCTTTGAGGCTCTCAGTGAACGAGCTGTAGCTGTTGTAGTGGATCCAATTCAATCTGTAAAAGGTAAAGCTCACTCAATAATTTTAATATCATTGCTGTAATATGATATATATTAATCTCTTGTATGAATTTTCATTTTATGTACGTAGGCAAAGTCGTGATTGACGCTTTTCGGTTGATTAACCCCAACATGATGGTTCTTGGACAAGAGCCACGTCAGACAACATCAAATTTGGGTCATTTACAACGTGCTTCCATACAAGCCTTGATTCATGGACTTAATCGACACTATTACTCCATCAGTATCAACTACCGTAAGAATGAATTAGAACAGAAAATGCTGCTAAATTTACACAAAAAATCTTGGGCCGATGGACTTCGTCTAAAAGACTACAAAGACCATTGTGGTCTTAATGAAAGCACCCTCCAAAGTATGCTTGACCTGGCCAAGCAATACAGTAAAGTAAGTACTTTTAACAATGAGGATATTTCTCTTTTTTTGCTTTTATCAAGACAGACTTGTTGAATATATTTAACAAACAAATGAATCTTTTTAGGCTTTAGAAGAAGAGGAAAAAATGACACCGGAACAGTTGGCGATTAAGAATGTAGGAAAACGGGATCCAAAGAGGCATTTGGAAGAGAAGGTAAAAATTAATATTGTTATTTTCGTATATTGTGCAACTTTTTTGTTGTTCGAAATTTTGATAATTTTGTATTTTTATTGTTTAATCCAGGTTGATCAACTTATGGGCGCAAACATTATTCAAAATCTCGGAGCCATGGTTCACACTATTGCATTTCAATAACAAGTGAGGGATTTAAATTATACCACAATTCCGCGTTTTGTATCATTCTCACTCTTATTTAAATAAACAATAACTGAACTATTGATCTAAAGTTTTATATTGATACTAAAAGTGTACTGGCAATTTTGTACGAATCAATCAGCAAAACTAAACAAATTTTTTCAACTGTATAAAATTATATATATCGTTTGGAAAATCACAATTGAATTAAAATGTTATTACCTAATATAATTGTGTTGGAGATCGTGTCTATGCGTATTAACATTACATGGGTTTATTTAATTTAGGATCTACATCAACGATTAAGACCAATGAACTTGATTCGATCAGTCTAATTATGTTTGTAATATATTGCAACATTTCTTTTGATTGATAAAAGCAAAACAAATTAGCTTTGTTGGGCTTTGGTTGTTGTACACCTTTTGTATTTTCTTAGGAGCCGACAAGTCAATCCCATTAGCCCTGACATTTGTATTTTATATTATCGAATGGATCACTGCACGCACATGCGAGATGGATATACGATGCTTGAAGAGTCATCATCATGTACAATATCCAATTTTTTATATTCCATATTGCTAAATGTGTAGATAATTGCTGTTGGTTACCTTGGATCGATTCGTGTGGGTCAGACACACTAGCAATATAGCCTATGCTGTATAGCAGCCAAGCAATTGCACTTTTACATATATGCAGTATAGTAAAAGGTGATTGTCAAGACAGGTTGAGTTTTTTCCCCATCACTGCCAATGAAGTGAGTTAATGTGCCATTAGCCATTTTTTGTGTATGAAACCACAAAATGTTCTCTCGAGTACATACAGTAAGCCCTATGCGAATAAGTAATTGATTTATTTTTATTTTAGTGTCATGTCTACTTGAAGAATTTCATGAATAGTCTCAGATTTTGAATCTTTGATCAATGTAAAGTTGGGCTTCAATATATTATATTTATTTGCATTGTACTTTGTAGACCATTTTAAAAATGTTTACTTTGGAATTTCATATCCACAAAGTAGAAGCTGAAGTGGAATTGAACTGTAGCTCAGAAAATTTTAATCCATGCCGGATTATTAATTACTGAAAGTAACTACTATAGGGTGAACATTTTTCCAAAATCTCTTTCGAATTAGTTTAGACACTGCAAAAGTAATCTGTAGCCATCTTTGATCTTATCATCAGATTCTGATGCACATTTTTGAGGTAAAGTATTGTACATATTTCTTCAATGAAAATAATTAATGGTAAAGTTAATTGAAAGTGGAAAGTATGTGGAATCTCAAGAGGTACAATGTCAAAATATGAAGCAACCACCCACTCAGTCTCCTTTACTCTCTGAGCTAGGTGAATCAAGTCAGTAATTAGATAGTAATGGAGTATAGTACATTACAATTGACAGTGATGCAACTTGGCTAGGGAGGTATATACCCACTGCCACGGTTGATTAAAGATTTAAAGTGCAACAAACTACTCACGTGGTTCTCTCATGCTGTGGTTGAGTATACATACCTTCATTGTTGGAAGACTACTGAAAATCATGGTCATTGTAAATGTTTGAGCAAGAGCTGAAAATATTTGTAAATGTGTAATCCACAAATCTCAATCTACCAATTACCAAGTAAGCGTGGGGCGATAGGTGAAGAAATGGCAGACTTATTTTTTGTATCTCAGTAATAATAAAAGTATACGTGTACAAGTACACACTAGATTCCTCCATCTTGTAGTGGTCACTGTCCTGACCCTATACAAAGAATTCTTTTCATTGCAATTCCCTTCAACAATTTAATGCTACGTACTGATGAGACATTAGTCATTTCACAAATCTACCGACATTGTACAGTACATTATAAGTCAATTAATAGTTTTTCAAAGGTTGCATGCAAACTCTCACTCTCAAAAGTTTGAAAGTGTGTGTTTTTACCATTTATTTTGTACGTGGCTAAGGACAGGAAGAGAAAAACTGGATTAAATCACAATGAGAACGAATGAAACAAAAAATTTTTTGCTAATGGTCATAACATACTATGTGCTAGAGATGTTTTGCAATCAATGCACTTTGACAGTCTGTTGAAGGTGCGTTTTGCAATTACATAGTTGACATTGCAAAACGAAAGGATATTCAGAGAGGAGGAAGGAAATTTCTGGGGAAATATCTGTACTGATAGGTGGCCGTGAATTTTTCAGTGTAACTTGTGTTATTATGTAATAATTTTTTTAATAGCCGGATAAGGAAGATTTCAGAAGGTACAATAATCCCAAGTCCAACAAGTGTAACTTGATGTATCTGTATTAGCACTGGAGATTCACAGGATTATAGAAAATAATTCCATATTTTCATGGAACTGAATATTTTTTGTTTGATACAGCACGCAGCCTTTCATAAAACTATTGAAGGAATCGCAGGGACACAAACATGGGAAATTTCTTACTCGGCATTGAACTCTTCAATAAAAACAATTCAGGGAGGACTTTCTCAGCATTCAAGGAATTTTCTCAACAGTACTTTTACGCGTGTTTGCAAAGCTCGGAAAAGCTCAAAAAAGTCGACTTTGTACTATTTTTATTTGACTAGAGATTACACATTACTGAAAAAATTGTGTATTTTTATATTATCCAAAATGTTAATTTATCATACAGATTAGTTTTTCAAAACTGGTAATACATTTAAGGACATCCTGATGTTGGACAACTGGTTTTCTCGAGATGGACTCTGCCCGTTCTGTTTTTTCACCAGAGAATGAGTCAATGATTCGTTTTTACCGAATCTGCATATTTCTAAACTTGGACTTTGGGCTGATTAATTCTCACCTTCCCTTTCTCTCCGGTCCCACAATGCTCATTTAGGTTTTTTCAAAACTTTAAAAAAAATTACAAGCAAAATTTTCATTTTCTCAGCACTTGTTTTTGAAAAATGACCTTTCACTTTGTAAGCAGTAGTCAGAACTTCTGACTCAGAAGGTCAAACAAACTTTTGCTAATTACATAGATAAATGGCTGCCAAACTTTGGTTTTCAAAGTAAGTTCACTGCTACACAATAAATACTTCTTTAATAAATGCCTACTTACTGTGAGAATGTGAAACTAAATGTGCTCAAAAATAAAATCCATGCTATTTTTTTCGTGATTAAAAAAAGTTTCAAACATATAATTATTTTGAAAATAAAACTCCAGTCAAGGAAGTGTATTTCAGTAGTTTTTGCTCACTTATAAAAAAATACACTGCAAAACTGGAAAACCATTCATCCAAGAAATATCCCACGCATCATCGACAGAAAATCAAAGACTTGTAAGGAAAATATGTTATCCAATTATATTAAATGATGAAAATGATTTTCAGATGAGATGCCAATTAAAAGTACATTATTATTATACAAACATATCTTGTACGTCGCCACACAAGTTGATTAGTACACACACACACACAAAATACAATTGTCCATTGTTTTTTTCTCTGGTTTTATATTACTTTTATATCATGATCATAAAACAAATCTTATTTTCCCACACCAATCCATTTTCTCACTATTTTTCAATTCTCTCATGACTCAACACACACACACACACGAATGTGGTTCTGCACATTAGGTTTCAACACCATTAAATAAATGAAGTCTGTACACGACACGAATGCTCAGTCGGTCAAAAAGGTAAGAAAGTATTATTTGTATTTACATTCACAGACATATAGTATGACCTCATCATTGTAGTCTTGAAAGCAGCAAACTAATCACAATGAACTTGATTATATTAAATCCTATTAAAAGTTGCAAAGTTGTAAGCAGGGGTTAAATAGTGTTCAAAACTTGATTGACATTTTTGTCTTCAAGGTTCTATAAAGATTCCAGCCAAGGCAAGAAGCCTTGGAGACCTCAGAGTGTGGCACAGTCACAGAATTCACATCTAGGGAAACTTGAGCTCTTAAAACATTAGCAAAAAAAGATGAGGAAGAAAAATGACGTAGAATTTCCTGGAATTTGTAAGCTATAAGCCATCATTGTTTCATCTGGATGCAATGAGTCGAACAAAAAGGAGTAGGAAAATACTATTACGCGAACAATACGAACAAACATTGTTGTGTGGGAATATATCGTACATGTAAAACAACAAAATTGTTTTAACCAGAGAATTTTTTTCAGACAAATAAAAAATTACCGAGTATGCAGAGATCACATAAAAGGTGGTCAATCAGCCCTGGAGCATGGAGTCAAGTAACTTCGTACTCTCATCAGTGACGTAGTTGTGGCAGAAAACAAGAATGGACGACGAGTGCAACCAAATCTTCTACAAAAACTTGTCCATTCTTCTCCTATCTTGTATCCATCTGCAGATGACGAAGCATGCAAATTCCAAAATTCGCATGATCATTTTCTTATTGATGACTGAGTGGAGGGGAGAGATTAAAGAATTTTGGGCTATTTGTCTGTGACGCTGACCTTCCCCTAAACACTAGACGTAAAATAATTGTGTGAGACATAAAATAGAAAGACCTTGAATGGAACTTATTCCATATTGAAATATCATCAAGTAATTAATGTAGACTCAAGGTTCAAAAATAAAAAAGGAGAATATGTCATCACTTCATGTGTTCATTGTCTGACGTCCGATCAGAGAACAGGAAACCGGAATTCTCAATGCTAAACGATGTGTGATCTCTCTCTCTTTCTCTCTCAATACTTTTATGTACTATAGTTCAGTGAACTTGCAACCATCCATAAAAATAATCTCGGATCGATGTCTTCCATGGACAGATGCAAAGAGATTTTTTAAAAATGATCATTTCAAAGAAAATCACTTGTCATATTCAAAGAGAAAGTGAATTGTTTTTCAATATGTCTTATTGATTTGTGCTCATTAGGGTAAAATCTGGAATAAACTAATTTTGCAGAGGAGTGTGAATTATGAAAGAAGAAGATTGATTATTTATTTACAATTGTAAAAAGGATTCTGTAAGAATATATCCAAGTCAAGCAATGGGGATTTCTCAAAATCATTCAATCATCGCCTGATTTTTTTGCACAATTCCTCATCTTCAGTGACTCACTGAAGGGAATTTGTTGGAGTGGGGGAGACAGAAGAATGGTGACATGACCCCCCATTCCCCATCCCTCAAGAAAAGAAAAGAGTCACATGGACTAAAGTGAGACAACACAAAATTCACTTACCTCATAATTGTCATAATAAAACTGTACACGTACTCTCGAGGAGTGTGAAATGCAGCCACAAAAATAATTAATGTTTTTTTCTTTCTAATTAATTTTCAGCTAATTGTTATTACTTGTGAGACAGAAGTACCAATAGTAGCCTACCATGCATGTAAATCTAACTCTTGCATCTCCTCAATTAGAATCAGAGAAATTCAATTTCGAGAGGAACATTCAGAAAATGCATTTCTATTTTCTAATTTCAGCTAAATTTCAATACACAGTTTAGTAGTTGCTAGTAGAATCTATCAAAGGATTTACTATCACATCGTCATGATCCATTTTGCATTTTTGCACAGCGTACGTAGACTGGGTGTTATGTAACAAGAGTGCAGTTTGTCTCAACTGCACTTGAAAAATAAAATGAGGTCGGGATTTAAAATAGCATTAACATTGAGAATGAGTTTGTCAATACATAATTTGACTCACCACAATCGAAATGGATGAGTGAGTGATAGGTAAAAAAGATTGAACTTTAAAATTTTTTTTTCGCCCATCGACATCGACACGGAGCATTTAACATTCAAAAAGAAAAAGATGCTCTGTTTTGGGTCAAGCTAGTGTTATATGTCGTGTGTGTATCGTAGTGTATTGTATATGGTGTGTAAACTTGTTTGAGACCTGTTCTGCCTGAGATTGTAGGTCACATAGTCAACATTATATAATAGCGTTTAAGATTTTGCCATGTTGTAACAATCGTCCACTCAGCTGTTGTCCCTCTCTGCCTCCAAACGTACAACAATATGCGACTCAAAACAACACAATAATATTTTTTGACATTCACCATCTCACAGGTACAATATAAAGGGCAGTATAGTACATATTTGGTCAAATGAAAGAAGGTATAGGGTTAACCCCTTCCATGGTAGAATCGTGAGTCAATTATGGGTCATTTTCCTTATGTAATTCCTTCATCAATATATCAAGTATCGTTCATCTACATTCGAGAGATGAGGGTTTGAGACCAAAAGGGAGTAACAAATCAATAGCAGGAATATAGAACAATAATAGTAGGAGTTAACCCATTCGGAAGGAGATGGGACAAAAGACCAAAGGGACCAAAGTACAAAAACACACTTTCCCTTTTTATCCTTGGCCTTTTAAGGTACCCCAATCCACATACACACACACTCACTCTCTCTCTCATTTTACTCTGGGCAATATATTGTAATTTTCTTTGTACAAATATTTTGTAATGCTTTGAACTTAAGACCATATATAGAAAAACATTAATTAACTACAATGGACAGGAGCTGGACAATAATATTTTAGAACATTTTTATTTTGTGAATCTGTAACACAACAAACAAAATTCGGGACAGGTGATCAATATTTTATTTTATTGATCTGTTTGTCTCCAAAATTATGGCCTCCATCAAAGAATTAAATGACAGTAAAAAATTTTACATCTGGATGACATGTATCTAGACTGCACAAAGAAATAGAAAGGAGTGTGAAGTGCAAAACCCTTAAAAACTGTCGGGAATGACACTACATTTTTACGTCTGTCATCCCATCATTAAATAGTGCATTCTATTTAACTACAGTGCACTGAATAAAAACAATTTTTAATAAGAAGAGAATAATAAAATGATAATATCCTCTATTTTATCTCCAACTTTACGTGCACCCGTCCCTATTTTCACACACACACACACACACATTATAATCTGCTAAAGGAAAGTAAGATAATCCTTTGTCAAATTTTCCGTTTTTCACCAACTTGGAAATTAGTTCGAGGTTTCCACTCAACCTATATTAAAATGTATGATCAGAGTTTATACAAAGTTTAGAATGTTTAGAATAATCTGACGATTCTTCCCTGTACCTACAGTAATCATGTGTAGTAATTATAAAACAGTAAGTACTACTGTACTACTATGGATTGTTCCAACTCATTAATTAAGTACATTATTCATGCTCATTATCATTTTTTCTCTTCACCCCCTTTTGATAGCAAAACACTGTCATTTCACCTTTAACAAGTCATTTGGAACAAAGTTGAGGAAAAATATTCTCAAAATTCCTGAACAAAGGATTCAAAGAGTTAGTGTGAGTGTGTGTGTGAGAGGGAACATAATCGTGTGAAGCAGTAGGTATAAAATATACAACAAATGAATTAATTGTGTGTGACAGATAAAAAAGATTCTTGACTCAATTCTGCCTCTTTACAATTCACAAATTTACAGCAAAAATCATATTAAGAGTTTGTCTGTGAGTAAATAAATGGAGAGGTTATACGCATTCTTATAATGTTCAAAAATTCAAGGAGAGAGAGAGAGAGAGATGATATAACCCCAATGAACCTAAACAACGCATATGAAAGTTTATGTAGTGCAGTACAGTGGATACACGCATAGGAATACTTACGTTATAAGTCAGTACAATTCTTTACTTTCAGATTATACCTACGTACATTTCAAAGACAAACTCACAATTCGCAATTTGCACAAAAAAGTTGGGAAGGGGTGAGACAGAGAGAGAACAACAACAACACAACAGAAGAACACCCTCTTCGTTTTCATTATCAGGCTACTTGATCATCATCACCACCTCCTCCTCCACCTCCTCTACTCCGTGTGTGTGTGTGTCTCTTATGTACATTCACATTCAAGTACGACGTTTGACCATCCTTATAAAATATTTGGTATATGATCACCTCAATTGTGTACTTCACTTTACGTGTGTGTATTTGTGTGTTCTCTGTCCACGTATTACAGGGAAGGGAGGGTAGGTAGTAGTAGTAAATTTGTGTGTCTCTGTCTCCGTACACATGCAGTGTCCACAATTAAAATCTCTGGTCGAGTAAAAAGTCCACACCAGTCTCATTTCATTCACACACTGCACTGGACAGTCAGTTGACCAAAGACAGTCAGATTGGATAGTCACAAATAATAAATAGTCAGTCAAAAAAAAATTTGGGGGGATACCTTTAGTACTTCTTTTGTGTCAGAGAACCCATTCTCGACAGGTAGAGTTTAAGCTTTGCCAGTTGAACTCTGCAAAGAGATTTAGTCAGTGTTGAGCAGTCGACTGCGGAGGACGACGCTCTAGTGGCTCTCCTTACATTTTTCCCTTTTTTTCACAAATCCCTTTTGTGCAAATACATAACTGATAACAACGGAGAAATACATATTATTTACATAAATTTCAATTTTTAGAGTTCGACGAGAGTGACTTTAAATAGTGTAGATACATCGTATACATATTTATTTTTGTACCAGAGTGACCACTGAAAAAGAGAAGGAATCAGAAGAAGGAAAAGTTTAGTGAATTCAATTTCGGGGAACAAAGCTCAACACACACACACAGACACACACACAATTTTAATCTGCAGCGTTCTTTTTTTGGCAGGGCAATTTGTCCAATTTTATTTGGTTCCTACAAAACACATTTTGTATACACGGGAAAAAAATGTCGTCCAGCTCCAGCATGTCTTTGTTGTTGATGAAGACCAGGAATTTTCTCCAGGATGTGATTGGGGTTGATATCCCAATTTTGGAGACCATCGCACATAAAGGAGGTAAGATCTCATTAAAAATATATTTGAAAAAATTTCAGTTAATTTAATTCTCTTTTCTATCTATTAATTTTTTAAGAGTTTAGTAAAATAAATTAGTGGGATAAACTCCCATGTTAACTGGGAATCTTTTAAGGACTCTTCTATTTGTTATAATTTAAAACCGGGGTCAATAAATTTGCACAAGAAATTTGTATTGACTCTCAGCTGTTTGCTAAAACGATTAGAATATAAGTTAATACAGTGACATTAAACTTAAGGTAACGTACACGCACATGATCTTGATCTTGTCAATCTTGTCAATCAGCATTCGCATTTTCTATGTCAGATGAGAGGATTTCGTCACATTCTTCACATTGACACTGTACTCCTTTCGATAACTAGAATCTTAATTGAAAATGAAGTAATATTTGAATGAGTCAGCATTAGCATGCAGGGGGAGTAAAATATTCAATTAGGCTAAATGCACAAGTTCAGAGTGATAAAAAGAGTATGATCATTTCTAAATTGTTTCTCTTTGCATATCTCTGTTGTTTATTAATATTGGACGACGTCTTCTTATAATAACTGTGTGCCTGTCTGCAACGAAAGCCATTCATTTTCAGCTTGGTCAGAGAACGTTGAGAGACAGAATTGTCAACGATTAATATTTGGGTCTTTGTATAATAACAATGTCCCTCACAGTCATACATGTTAGTGTGTATGTACGAACGAGGAGAACTATTGTTATTGATAAATTTCAAGTAGTCAAATGAATCATAGTTAAATAATGCAGGAGGAGTAAACGTGCTCGCAATATTTATGATTTTCCCTTCTCATTACTATAAATTAGCATAGCGTTAGCAAATAATTTTTTTTTCATTCGCTCAAAACTCATCAACATAATTTATAGTAGTTAGTTACACATTGCACCACAACTAACTTTATTGCTCCCAGTCATCTTTCTGACTTGACAATGATCATGGCGAGACGATTGCAATTTTTTGGGGAATTCTTCAGCGTCATTTGTTTATTCTTTTTCAGATTTAACTCTAAATAGAGAAGTACAATCCACAACAATAGAAAATACACCTAGGTATTTAAATACGAGAAATTATCGGCAGATTTTTAAAAGTTTAGTTCGTTAACTCGTTTTCACCCAACCCATTTTTGCATTTGATTAGTAGTTTGTCCAGTTAGTCAATGCTACGTGTTCCTCCTTCCGGTAAATGCATTTCCCCCGATCTTTTCTTTGTTCTGATTGTGGTTTGTGAGTGTCTACTAAATATTGAATCCTGGTATTCCTCACTGCAGCTTCGTAGTTAATTTCCTTTGTACAGTGCAGTCTACGTGTGACCTTTGGTGGTTGACGCTGGGAATCCCCGTTCAAATCTTCTCATGTCCTTCCCACTCCCTGACTGTGTATGTGTGTGTGTCTTTTATGATCAAGAACAAGACGTGTCACATGTATGAATACCTGTACTGTAGAACTGAACTGATTTCAATATTGTGTGATGGGACTCAAAAGAGAGGTTTTTCCATTCATTTTTAATCATTCGATCGATCGAATATTTATTCTTGAGATTAATAAATTTTCTTATCTCTGAACACGCGACACTCAAGAGAATCAAATTGGTTCAAGTTTGTGTAGGTATTCACAAAGAGTCTCATAAAGATGGGGACAGATTTGGGGACTTTATTAGCATAAGTTCAGTGCCAAATGAAGAGATTTGATATCAAACCCTATCTTTTGATGTAGGATAACTGATAGAGTGAAAGGGTACACACACACAGGGTCTACACTCATGAATCAGTCTGTGTAGAAATACGCATGTTGTTGTTATTGTCGCTCTCGTTGTCAAAAGGGTACAGACTCGTGGCTCACCTTCGACCTTGGACCCCGTAGAAAGTTTAAAAGTTTTACCAAACAAGAAAACCAATATTCTGGTACACAGGAGTCATAATGTATTTGCTTACGTGTGTTTGTGTGTGTCGTTGGATGTTGTGCATATTCACAAGGAACCTCCCATAACATAATGTTTTTGTAAAATTTGACCTAAATTAAGAGACGTTTTTCGCTGAGCTGCTTTTATGTATATCTGTCATTTTCTCTCTTCGTCTCTTGCTCTTTGTATAAAGACTCACACTGGAAATGGGATCCAGTGTGTTGTTCATTGTACTATTTCCATTTTTGCCAACATAAGTTAAGCACACAGAATCATATCATAGTCCACAGTGATTGCTTTACTGACGAGAACAAATTATGAATGAACATGAGCTTGATTAATCAACACTCCTTCTTGTGTTGTGTTTTGTATGTGAATTACTATTACTATGACATGAGACTCTTCTTCACGATTGTTTGTCTTGTAATTTGGAACGGAATACAGTCCAATGAACTGTCTTTTGCACATTTTAACAGCAACAGCATGGAGTACACAACGACAACGACAGTCCACAAATATATTGAGGTCCACAACCACAATAGCGTGTAATTATAGTTCTTCAGGATATTCCTCTCCTCTCCATTCCTTGTTTGTGTGAGGAGTGACAATAACTTGTGCAAACAAAAACTATCCTCCTCAAACAGACTAAATGCATTGTGACAGTGTACAAATACACACGACAGTACATATTAGAGATCCTTATCCACGATGACATATTAGAGAGAAAATTATAATACTTCTTCCTACGAGTCAACTCTGAATGTATTTAACTAAATATAGGAAATGGCAAAGGGTATCTCGGAAAAGCTTTTAACTTTTAGAGTGATTATTCCGTGTGATCCTCAAAATGGTCCTCCAGCCTCCATTTATACATACCTAAAGTTAGACTATTTATACCTTTTTCTCAAGGTTCTTTGCATCCTGGGTCATTATTATTGTCCTCCTGTGTGTGTGTGTAGTTTGAAAGGATCGTCTTGTTTTTCTTTTTCAAGTTTGGAGTGAAGGTGTTATGTTGGCTATATGACATGTTGATATCGTCCCATCCAAAATCTTTTTTTCCCCTGTGATGTGATATAAAAGAGTAGAGTAGAGTAGAGTGGCGGTGCTTTTTGCCAACGTGTAAAAAGAGAAAAGATTTTTACCTTCCCAGTGCCTGTGGCTTTTGTAGCCAAAAGAGATGGGAAAACGTGGATGAGATAAATGGCATGTAGAGAAGAAGAGCTTTAGCAGATGATTTGGTCTACACACAGACTCAGACACAGCTGTGAGGAGGAACAAAAAACTACACGTGGATCAGACTCACACACATACACACGCAGTCACAAACCTAGAGAGAGGATGACTAGGGACCTATTAAAAGACACAAAAGCTCCGATAGTTCCCATGTACACAGACCAAAGTGGAGAGGATAAACTTGGTCGGTCATCAGTCTGTAGTTAGCCTCCCATCTGTGCCCATTCCCCTCTGTCTCTTCCTCTTCGATAAACTTTTTACCACCTCTCTCTCTTCCTCTCTCTTGTCCTTCTTTCCCCTTATCGGCGATGGAAAATCCCCGATTATTTCCCATCAACCAACGAAATTAGAGTCCGGTGGATTTGAAATACTGTCATTTCCGGTCAATATTCACAATTAAAATAGAATGCGTGGATTGTATACAACAATAATCTGTACAGTGGATTAGCTGAAGACATACACACCTTTTAGGTACATAGTGTGTACACACACGCACACATGTTTCATCTCTGTAAAACTGCAAAGTCATATTAATAGCAGAAGGAAGTTTGGGAGTGGGTGTCCAGAAACAGAGAAGACAGTAGCTGCAAAAATAAGCAGTTTTATATAGTCAAGGTGTTTCAACTCGAGTGCTCATTCTCAAAAGTGTCTGCCTAAAGATCATCCTCGCATCCTTCCTAAGGTCTTCCTATATACACAGAAGATCATCTTTTGACTCAGCCAAGTTTCAATTTCGATTTCAAGTGGGTTTCTCAAAAATCAGGGACGATGATTTGACCTGGTAGAAAAATCAAACTTAATTGTAGGAAGAATTGTTGACACCACACGAAAAAGTGCATTTGTTCCTTTTTGGAGGAATCTGTGGTGTGTAAATATTGTGTACATATTATAAAAAGTAGTGCAAAAATGTCGACGATACTTCTACATTTAATCAGCAGATATTTTCGACCCATGGTCGTGTCACCATTACCAGGTATGTTCGTTGTGTGTGTGTGTGTGTGTACTCATAATACACACAACACGTGTATTTCTTGTTTGTTTTTTTTTGCAATAAAATAGTTACTAATTATCCACTCAGCATAATAATACAAACTCACTCACAGTCAGTAGACTTAAGATTATAGCGAGAGTACGCAGAGTGCAAGTAAATGAACTTTTGCTGTAAAATAGTTGCAACTTATTAGCAAATATTTTTTTGAACAAATTTTGTACACACTCACTCCCAACCTTTTGATGTAGGTATATAAGCTTTTGTATGTACAAGAGTCAATTGTTGCAGCAGCAGAGATGATTGTTAATACTACAGTTAAGAAATGAAGATTACAACTTGGATTTTTGAGTCTCACACACACAGAGGAAAAAGATCATGTGGAGTAACATTTACACAGTGGAGTAGCGTATGATTAAATTAAAATTGTTCAGTTGCTATGTAAAGTGTAGCTAAGCTTGAATTTTGAGTTTCCTCTTTTGACTTTGTGTCTCTGTTGCGTGTGTGTTCCTTTACATACCACCTAAGTATATGTAACTCACAGAATGAACTACATGGAGACAAAGAGAATAAAATTTTATAATTTGAATGCCTAGTATTCACAATGATGGAGTACGTATTCATATTACGTGGATTTACATTCATAAAGGAGGTTTTTAAAATCATTTCAGTGTCCATCCATCGTGGATACAGACATACAATATTGTAGTAAAGGGACTGTAGTCAAAAGAGGTTTTTCCAAGTGCTTCAGTCCAACATTTAGTGAGTGTGTATGTGTGTGGATTTGGTTGGATTCCTTTGTATTCCAAGGCTACCTTGAAATATCTCTGCTGTTGATTTTCGCTTCTTTTTCTTATCCCTCCAAACGTCCTGAGCACCCCCCTTCATTCTCATTGTTGTCTCTCCTAACTACGACTGTGAACATGGATTGTACATACACCTTTTTTACTTTCCTTATACTGATTATAATATTATTATTACTTGTGTGTTGTGACTGGCCTTCCTTCAATTTTCCTCCTCAGCCCTCTCCTCACAGTCACTACTACATACTACTATATGGAATTAAACTCATAATAAACTCTCGTGTATGACTCCCAACACTACAGTCAGAGACAATACAATATCTTATTGCCAATTATTATTTGACATGAAGCTTAAACTCCCTTCATTGTACTGTACGACTACAGAATACTACTACTACGTGGTAGTAAAATGTGTACGACCATATTAAAACGTTTCCCATTATTATTTGTTACTAGGTCACTCCTGTACGGCACACACATAAAATACATGGATTAGAGAGAGGAAAAAAATTTGTCTACCAATTTAATTGTCTTTTTAAAGGGTTGAAAGATCACTCGTCCCAAACATCCTTTTCTTCATATTTCCTAAAGTAAAGTAATAAAAAACTTACTTTTAGGACAAAGGATGAGTCTGTAAGTTTAGATTTGATTACAATCTCTCATTTAATTACTTGACCGCTAGACTGACTAGCAGACAGACTCAAGGTTAGATTGTGTGTCCATGGTTCATCATCTGTCAATTGTGGTGCATTTAAATTCAAGTCAAATCAATTACATGATGGGGCAAGATTGGTTGCAAAAGGAAAACACACGCACAGAGGGAGAGAGAGACAAAGTTCAATGATTGTCGTTACGAAAATCTCACACTGAATCTGAATTTGGTGAGTCGTGTCGAAGGTGTGCATAGTATAACTTTGTACTTGTACTATGCTTCAGAAGTTCATTACATTTTTTCATGTTATATTCAATAGCGAACCTTATTCCATTGTTGTCTGTACTCTGTGTGTAACTGTGGTGTCTGGTAGGATTCATTTTTGGTGATTATAGTATATAACACTACAGGAGTAGCTACTCTACTGTGTGTGTGTGTCAGTTGGCTACAGTTGGTGTATACCAAGTAACAGTTAAATCAATAGAGAATAATATTATGATGAAAAATGTGCAAGTCGAGTGACGACCGGTTGGCTTTACATTCTAATGTACGTATTCTACTATAATCATACAATCTACTGTTTTGAGAGTTGCAATTGGTGACCCCATCTCCATCACGAGGCACACAGACACACACACGCACACACACACATGAAGAGTGCCAACTGAGTCAATGACCAATAGGACCATGTCAAATGCACACACACATTTGTGCCCTGGGCATGAGCAAAAAAATAATTTACAATTTGGACTGTTGCTCTTGATCAGGCTAGGCTCTCATTGTCACTACAAATTCTGCTGCTGTACTGGTTGTGTGTGTGGCCAAGAAATATTTTGCGTAAAATTTGCGTAGGGTTACCAATAATGTATTTTTACGTCTTTTGGAAGCTGAGGACAATTCATGAGTTTCCATCAAAACAATCCATTTTATTAACTTGACAACAAACAGAGATGCTTGTTACAGCATATTTACTTTTGAAGATTATGAATTATTCTTAACCAGTTCCCTCTCTCTCTCTTTACCCACATTTACTGACACACACACAAAGACACAGTATCCACTGACTCATTCTGCACTTTGCCATTTTCCCCCTCTTTCCCATTAATTTGATTCCTTTGCGTGTGTGATGTTGACACCATCATAGTTGTACTGCAAAAGAGTGTTAGATCATATAGTCAACACACTTCAGAATATGTATGAGGAGAAGATGTTTGTTTTGAGTCTCTCTCTCTCTCTTTGTGGGTGTGTGTGCCTCTGTGGACCCCCCCCCCCCGTAATTCGTCATAGTCGAGAAATTTTTTTGGCAAGATACTTACCATTTAGGAAATTGAGTAAATCCTGCCTAAAATTACAGATCGTCTTAACTATAGTTAAATTCATTATATAACGCACCCTTAAAAATGTGGTAGTGCTCATGAATGTTGAACAGAAAGTTGTTGTGTATTAAATAAAGACAGCAAAACACAACAACAGAAATCTTTAATAACCCCTTCATTCATTCTTAAAAGTGTCTGCTCAAAAGATCATCATTATAATTTTAATTATTGTTTACATTTCAGTGTAACAGTCAAAAGGACTAAGACATTTAACTGCATCATTAGGTTTAAAAAAAATTTGAATGTGAGATGAGAGGAGTAGAATTTGATGTCTTTGTTTTTCTTTTCCCATGTTTTCTCATGTAAGGACAGCTGTACATTAAATGAGGATTAAATCGTAACAATTTTAATGTTTTTTCTTCACTCCACAGACAACTAATGTCTTCCCATATGACAATTCAGGGTTAGCATTAATTTTTCCGTACAGAACAATAATAATTTGTACTTGTATGTTATTGTGACTTCTCCCAAATCTGACACATCTTCCATGTAATGGTCAACAAAATTTATTTAAAATAGAGTGTCATTTTAAAATTAAAATAGGTCAATGGCGAAGTTGATGGGTTTGAAGGAAAGGAACAAAAATACCAGAATTTTGGTTCAAGATTTCTGTGACACACTGTCAGATTTTAATTTCGTTTAATAATATTATCCTGAACTTTACACACTCTTGAGTAGGATAACAATGGTACAACACATGAAAATTAGTAATTAATTACTCGTGGGCAGTTTTCGCACTCTTTCGCGTCAAAAGACACTCTGACAATGGTGCCGACACACACACTGTACGATGAGCAGTGTGTGTGTGTGTGCAAACTGCAAGGTGAGTAAATTTGGCGAAAATCATAATTTTTCCTCGCTCAAAATGCACACTACACTACGTTAATACGTAGATGTATGACGGTTAAATATTACAAGGCCAAAAATTAACAAAAAATTATATAAGATGCAAAGAAGGGGGAAACAATGAATGAGAAGCTATGCAGAATAATGTATTCAAAAATCTTGAACATAATATGACAGAAAATTTTCGTTTTCGTGTCGTACCGTACTCATTCTCTTATCTCTTACGATTATACTTGATACTTACTTAAATAGGCAGTGAGGTTATCTTTTAAACGTAATAAGAATGCTCAAGTACATATCCCACTCTAGCAGAAAGAAAGGAGAGAACAATCATTCAAGAGATAACTTTTTTTCATCATTAAAGCGTAAATTTATGCCTCATCCTAAAGACGAAAGTGAAAAAAAAGTCAAGAACATATGCATTTATTAAAAGTGAGTTAAAATAGTTAGTGTAGTTAGTCACAAAGACAAGAACAAGACACAGAAAAAAGTTTTACCGTTCGTCAGTCAGTCGCATCATTATAATTTCCATGTTCGAAAAAAATGTTTTAAGATTTTTGTGGGGTAACCTTGTCGTCTTTTTTTCCTCTCCCTCATATTCAAAAGGTAAAACTGTGTTAAGTAGACTTAACAGTAGAATTTTAGTTAAGTTTGTTATTGTTACTCAATCCATGGTGGTTAAACACAGTTCTGACAAATTAAGACAAGACAAAAATAATCATAGGTATCTACTTTTTTTGGCATCCCTCTTCTCATCTTGTCTCGTCGTCATTGTTGTGGGAGAATGTACAATAGGTATATTATTGTTGACAATGTCCTGCATGCACCAATGAGAGAGTAACTTAAAATATATACATTCTGCAACAATTAAACGTTGCATAATGCCCCTGTCTCTCTCTCAATTTGCAAGTTTATGCAAATAAGGATTTATACACAATTGTGTGTGTGGAAAATATTCACAAATCCTCATTTAAGGAAAAGAAAAAGAAAAGTTACTGTCACTATTACACACACGAAAGACGAGTCGGGAGATTAAAAATAGAACTTCAATTTTTGTAAATTCACGTGAAATGAACATGATTCGTCATAGTGTTTGTGGATACTTTGACAGGAGGATTATAAGGATGGATAGATGTATATATTATAAAGATTGTGCCCACACACACACTGCAGCACTTAGGAACAACTTTTTCATAAAAATTGTCTTTTGCGGTTCTTTGACGTTGATATGAAACATCCGGAAAAGTAAAACAAATGTAATAATTTTAACCAAAAGTTGTTAAATTCAGATTTACACGAACGGAAAGCATGTCCACAAATGCTATTTACATAGTAGCTAATATTAAAATGAACTTTGTTCATCTGACCGCCTCCGGATTCACAGTCCAAAGGGAAAGAATCTTTTTTTTGTAGCAAATTGTTTGAATAACACACACACACGTGTACGTGTGTGTTGTGTAGTGTGTATGTACTGTGTAGGACAAAAGTCTAAAGTACCAAATATCCAAGGAAGCAATTTGCGATTCAAATTGTAATGTGAATGTAAACTATACAAAGAACTTATAGTGTAGTGTGTATACTGACTGGGGTATTAGAATACAGTGCAAACGAATGAATGATTGCATCCTTTCTACCAATTTGCAATTCAAAAAGATTGACAAGGTGACACACTCTCCTCTCTGTATTTACACTCTAGGAACATCCGTACATTAGTCATTTGTGGAATTAGATAGTCAAATAAGACTGTTGACTTTTTGTATAGAGTGCAATCTCTCCTTAAGATTTTTATTTTATGACTTTGAGTCATGATTCAACCAATTACACATTAAATATCAAGTCTTCAATTAAAACTTTCAATGGAAGATGAGAGACTCTCAACTTTTGTGACCATTTCCTATTATCTATGTATTTCAATTCAATTTTGAATGACAATGTCAATGACAGGAGCAGTTGGTGTACTTCCAATGTCAGATGTTTTAAATAGTTTTATTGAATTTAGTAAAATAAAGGCAAGAGCTCTTTTCCTTTTTCCCTATGTAATTTAATGCAATGTACTCGTGATACAAAAACAATTCTTTGTGGGTTTTCCTGTATGTTTCTCTGTGAGGTGAATAATTAGGATTTTGAACTGGTACTCCTCTGTCTGTTTACAGTATGCGCTCAACAGGTCCAATTTTTTTGTTTTGGAGTTTTAGTTTTCTCATAGCCTTGTTCCAAGTTTTTTTCAATCCTCGTGTGTTTGTCTGCGACTTCCTGTAAACACAAAAAAAATTATAGTGGATTTTGCTCTACCTTCTCACACACACATGATCCATGTGCATTGTCCCTATAAACATTGTATCTCTTTCAAACTGACAGGCTGTCTGTCTGCCGTGTTCCTGAACCATCTTACTTTTGTCTTCTTCAAAATGTATCCACATTAATCAGTAAAACATTTTGGGTGTCATTTGTTGATCTAACGTTAACAAAGCTTAAATCTGGTCCCCTAAATTTGCTGTAATACAATTTGATTATCTACACTCAGGTACAATTTAGTTGGGGAAGAAATTACTGCGAGGGAATTATATTCATCATATTTGATATAGGAGACATGTTCTGCCGTGTTCAGTACGACATTTATGGCAATGCATTATTAAAAAAGTTGACTCAAGCACGATTTGTACATTCACATCATTCCTCCTGTTGTGTGTGTGGACTGTAGTTGGGTTTTTTCATTATTATCCTACGTTTGAAATGCATTATAATCGTATCATGATGATGACGGCATGATCAGAGTCTAAAGTTCATGTCTTTGTCTTTGAGAGTTGACGATGACTGAAAAAAATTCTCCTCTCTTCTCTGTATCTAAACAGAAAAAAAGGATTCTACTGACATTGAAGGTTTCTAAAGGGGACGACACACAGAAAAGAGATGATGATGCTCATGCAATAATATGCACACACGAATTTTGCACTCAGGAATGGATGGTGTAACCCAGTCTCCTTTTAAAATAATATTTGAAGCAGATGCATTCTCAAATCAACATTCCCCTTGTTGCTCCCTTTTATTTAGTACTGTGTAAGTTTATTATACGAACTTCGTATTACGAAGTGATGTAAAGAGGATATTTCAAGTAACGGCAAAAATTGAAACAGTTCTCAAATGTTAATTTGAGAAAATTTGCAAATAAAAATAGTAGAGCAGTTATACAGATTTAATGATATATTATGACATTAAAAAGTCATCATATTCTATTACTGTGTTACTTGGCCAGCCACAAATTGTCTCTGACATTCCGGAAATAAAGTTAGTGTAGTTTGATCATTAATTTCTTAGGACTATTTCATGGCTGATTGAACAAGAACACTTTGTGCATTGTAGAGAGAGAAAATACTTTTAAATTGATTTTGATCCATTTAAAATTAAACTTAAAAGCAAATTGGAAGGACGAGGATGAGTTGCTAAATTTAGCAACATTAATTAATTACAACAAAGACTTACGACTTTCGTTAGGATAATGATGAACAACACTAGACATTTTTTGCAGAGCCACTTCATCGATCAATCGCTACACTTTCACTTGTGTACTCAGGATTTTCGTTAATATAAAAGTTTGCGAAAATTACTTTGTAAAAACAGTGGACTGTGTTTAGGTACATCAAAACTTATTTTTAAAATGATGATAATGATACTGGTTGGAGATTTAATTGGTTGGAAGGAGTCAAGTGAAACTTTTGACGACGTGTGTGCGTGCGTGTGTGTCACACTCACAAAGAACAAACGTACATGCGGAGAAAAAATGGATCTCATTTTATCAATTTGGTCCATGATTCAAGATCTATTCAATTAGAAAACTTTCTTACTCTGCAATACACAAAGATTTTAATCATGACCAACACATGTACACCTTTCTTATTCGTTATAAAACATGATTGTCATTCCCGGATCTTTTTTACAATGGTAGTACAATGGATAGTACAAAATAGAGTTACTCATAGGTATATTTGCTCTGAATCTACGAAGGTGAAAGTAGTACTCGGAATTAATTATTATATAACCGATATAATTATTATAATAGATCAATAATAATAAAATCTGTAAACTGATGGGATTGTAAGGAAATAGAAAAATAGATATTAGTATTGTGATTTGTGTAACGAAATTTTAATGTGTATATTGTTTTCTGTTCTTTTTTGCAGTGATAAGTGCAACGGCGGGGGTGATGGTGGCTTCTGTCCTCCGAATTTGTTACAAAGGTTATGACATTCTTGGGACAATCATCATGGCACTCACTGTCAGCGTCCCCAAGGATAAGGAACCCTTACCACCCATTAATGACAGAAAGATTCTGAAGCAGAGTGCGAGAGAGATTGCTGAACAGGTTAAAAAATAATATTCTCTAATTAATTTTAGAACGCTTGCTCTTTGACAATACAATTGAATTTTGATTGACCCTGGGACACTCACTTTTTCGCTTTGTCACACGTGAAGATCTCTTTTGGAAAAAACTAAAGACAACTAAAAAATAAAGACTATTTACAGTTGGTGTTGTACTGAGAGGGAAAATGATGATTAGTCACAGTTCATAACGTGTCTAGTCTGTTGGCAAGAGCAGTCTGCTGGTTCTCACTAATTTGCTTAACCTAACTCGTTTGTTATCCAACAATGTAGCATCCATTTTTAGTTAGTAGTTTATTCAGTCACTTTAAATTTTTCTCGCTTCATGATAAATGAGTTTTTCTCTCTCTTTTCTTACCAGAAACCTTTTTTCAATTAATTACACGATCATGTCATTGTATTTCTGGATTTTTTATCCAACTACACTACATCGTAATGTAGTTAGTAGTTAACTACGAATAGTTTTTTAATTCGTTTTTGCTGATTGTGGGCGGTTTTACAAAATAGAATAACATGGACCTCTTTAGCATTTCACCTCTTAAATTAATAATAAGTACGAAGTAAACTAGTTTGTCCATTGACAACCATAATTGCGCATCAGGATTTCCCAGTGTTTGTTCACCTTCATAATGTCCAGTTTTAATATTCAGAGTCACTCCTGATCATTTTTTTGTGGCTTTAAAAAACTGTTTACCTGTATGATTTTTAAATCTGACTGGACTGTACACAGCTACATTTCTGTATGAAATTACGACAGGGTCCTTTAGAGTGCAAATGAAAGGGAGAGTTCTTGTGTGGGAAAGGAAGATTATTTTGTAGATTCTTAATTTAAAAGCTTGCTTGAATAATTAATTGAGGGACTAGTACAGTTTTTTTGTCTTCACCTAAACATAATCATGTGTGCGTGAAAAATGTTTGTCAACATAGTTGAGGATTGAGTGAGGACATGACGAATTCGCAGTATTTTCTTTTTTTGCGTTAATTTAACGCATCCATAAGTGTACATGTAAGGTAATTTTAAATCCCAAAAAAATGTGTGTGGTGGTAACAACGATGAGGTTTGGACATAAATGGATATTTTTGAGGTATAGCTAGTTGGTTGTGTGAATATAGTGTATATGTGTATGTAGGAAAAATCTGGTCAAACTACTGCTTTAATTGTTTACGTAACGTCTGTGTCCTTGGCTTTTACTTTCATTATCATTGCATAAAATACCAAAAACACGCCTCCCTTCGTGTGTTTGTGTGTGTGTGAGCTTCAACAATGTGTCCTAATTCTTTGGGTGCATGACTTATAACAACAACATTTATACTGCATGACGAGTCACTGTCTGAGATGCTGGTTGCATTTTTACCTTTATATTATAGTAATATAAAAAATTATATAACCCATTGTTAACAGCGCTAATTTGTACCTTACACGTTGATAAAAGATTTAAACCTCCATCTAAATTAATTTCCTCCAAATTATCCTTTTGATCTTTCCCTTATTTTAAACCACAATTGAACCACCGTAATCTAATGATGATGAATCTTTTTTTGTAGATTCGGACACAAAAAGTCACAGCGGAGAAAGTTGTCCGGACATTCATAGGGAGAATAGTGGAGGTGAATGGAGGGATAAATTCCGTCGTCAATGAGAGATTTGAACTTGCCATAAATGAAGCCAAAAAAGCTGACAGTATGATTCAATCTGAGGAGTACAGTGAGAGTGAATTAAAAGAAATGTTACCACTTCTCGGAGTTCCATTCACAATCAAGGACTCTTATTGCGTTCAAGGTAAATATTTCTAAAATTTAATCCTGGTAAAGGTGGTGACCAGTACCATTTTCATTGACTCCCTACAAATCCATTTGCAGGACTGAAACATACAGCTGGTCACTACAAAAGGAAAGACTACACTGCTCCAGAGGATGCAGAAATTGTCAAAATATTAAAAAATGCTGGAGCAATTGCCCTCGGTGTGACCAATGTCTCTGAACTTTGTATGTGGTGGGAGGCTGTCAACACAGTTTATGGACGATCTGCTAACCCCTACGACACAAGACACATATCAGGTACGAAACTATTTTCCTCATCACTCATTGAATGAGTCTCATTCCATATTCGAGTAAAAAAAAGTTGAAATGAAATAATGTTGGTTATCTAAAAAATAGGAGGGTCATCTGGAGGTGAAGCTGCCTTACAGGGTGCTGCTGGTTCAGCCTTTGGTATTGGATCTGACATAGGGTTAGTCATTTCACACTTCAAAACAGATTATTGAAATTTTCCAAATAGTTAACTAATTTTTAAACAATTTTAATACAGAGGTTCCATTCGAATGCCGTCATTTTTTTGTGGTGTCTTTGGTCACAAACCCACTACTGGTCTCGTCACGATTGATGGACAGGTAAACTGTGTCCGCCTTTAATAATTAATTGTTCGTTAGAATTACATGTGTACTAAAAGAGGAAAGTAGAGAGTAGTGTACTTAGTAGATTTGTGTGATTCTGTATGGATTCATAGGTTCCATTGACCAGTGGACGATTGTCCGAATTCCTCACCACCGGCCCAGTCGTTCGTCACTCCGAAGATTTGCGTTTTATTTTCGACATTATGGTTGGAGAGAAAATTACCAAATTGAACCCAGTTCCTGATCTTCACCGAATTAGAATTTATTTCATGGAGGATGATGGTGGCAATCCCCTCACTACTCCCATCCACAAGGATTTGAAAGAGTCCATGAAGAAAACCCTACAGTTTTTGGAGCGAAAGTACGGGGTCAAACCACAGGTAAAAATCTTTCATTTTTTTCCTCAATCAGTGTGACCAACTTATATTTTTGGTGGTAATGCATTTTCAAGGGGAAAGACCGCTATCTCTACCACAAATAGTTTTTGGCAGTAACACATTTTAGTACAGATGCAATATTTGTGCATTCTGATGATGACGTCACCTCTCAAATGAACTGCGAGTGCACTTTGTCGTGAAAGGAAGAGGAAAATTGGATTTATTTATTATTAGTATTTTGTTATACGTTCGTTTGTACCATGTATTGCAAGGTGTACAATCTTATGGGGTAGTTGGATTAATTCTTTTTGAAAATTGACATGCATCGTCGCTCTCGACTGACGATGAGACAATCCATTGTATAATAAAAACTTTAAAAATTGATCCTTTCTAGAATTTATATACATGTAGAGTTTCTTAACTATAAAACCACTGTCTGTATATGAAAGTGTACATTGGAAAGACTTTAGATTCAAGTGCAAGTCTCGGATGATAATTGCCATGTGAAATATGATTGCAGCACGTGGTTTCTTATTTTTTTACTCTCTTGGATCTCTTTAACGTCGTTTGTAGTTAGTGTATGATGGTGCTATATTAAACTTCCCCACATCGTTGAACAACTAGCTTTACACACACATTCACTACTTACTTATGTTGTGGGCACAGAGTCCACAGAGCAAGTTTATAATAATTTAATTGCAATTTGGAGAGGGGACGAGTTTTGGCAATCAACTTTAATTAAAGATGACTCGAAGGGTAAATTAAATTGAAAATGAATAACAATGTATTTACACTATTTTTAATATTTCAGAAAGCAAATCTACCCAAATTGTATCACAGTTTGGAAATTTGGGCACAAGCAAGTAAGTACTTACAAATATGTACATGATATGTTTTACCTATAGACGGGCGAACGTTTCCTTCCTTTCCCTATCATGATAATCTTAATAAAAGACTTTTATACATAAATGCATTCTATGACAATAACCCACACACCGTTTAATAATTGCAACTTCATTTGTCTTTTCTTTGTTTCAGTGGCTGGAGCGGACGTGCCAACATTTTGTGAAGAATTAGCTCTACATAATGGGAAAGTAAGATCAAAAAAGTCATAATTTTGTTTTTGTCATTCTTGTGAAAGATTCTCTTTCTCTCTCTCTGGCTGGAATTCTCTTCCTGCATGACGTCAATTCTGAATGGATAAAATGTGTGCACGTATTTGTGTGTACGTGTGTGTGGAATTACATAAAGGAGTGTCTGAAGATTCTGTGTGTGTGTGTGTGTGAATTTTTTGGATGATTTGATCTCTTTCCCATCCTCTTTGAGTGTGTGAGTGTGTGTGTGTCAGGTTGACATTGTCAACTCTGTGAGAATATTGCTATGAATGCACCTTTGGCAGTGTGTCGTGGATGTTACACCCAGCTTAACACGGTATCTCCTTATTTATAATTAAAAATTTGTTTCTTCCAATCCAATCTGAACTGAATGGAGTGGTATGTGTGGTATGTGGTGGTGGGATTATGAATTAAATTTATATTATCTAAATGAATGTTTGTCATATTTATATCTCACGTATACATGATTCTTTGTGTTTTGTGATTGACTTCTTTTGCTTTAATTTTTTTGTGTTGTGTTTATTGTTGCATGGAGAGTACGGATCTCTGACAGGATGCACAACTGCACGAACCCTCTCCTAATAAAATTATTACATATTTGATCCAAATGATGTTTGACCAAAAAGTGTTCCCCCTATGTGTAATGAACTTGTACTGAACCTTGGCTCATAATAATATATTTACAGGTAAATCCAGTGTGGGAACTGCTCAAGATGGCCCTTTTCAGATCTCCCCATACTTTACCAGCCCTCGTTTTGGGAATTATTGAAAAATTGGCCTATGCTGGTCGAGCATTACCCCGACACAAGGAGATGATAGACATGGGTTTTTCCCTTGCCAAAGAAATACAAGTGAGTTAATTGTTTCGTGTGTGACCATTTACATTAATACATTGGACATGGTCGATAAAGGATAGAAAAATTAAATGAATTTTGTGTAACATTTGCAGGATTTGTTGCGAGATGATGCAATTCTGTTATATCATCCTTTCCCTTACACCGCCCCTCGACACTACAGGCCCATGTTCCGACCCGCAGACTTTTCATACACAGCAATTTTCAACATCTTGGGAGTACCCGTCACTCAAGTCCCCCTTGGATTAGATGCTAATGGTCTACCACTAGGAATACAAATTGTAGGAGGGATGCACAGCGATCACCTTTGTCTACAGGTGGCCAGTGACATTGAAAAAGGATTTGGTGGATGGACCCCTCCTTGTTGAAATACATACATTTTTAAATTAATCAAATTAGTGTAAATTTAATTTTTTTTAAAACTCATTTTCTTATAATGCGCAAAAAATTACACACAAGAACTTATTTTGTTTTAGTACATAACCAATATGAAAGTCATAGGTCTTTTTTTACTTAAAAAGAAGACACTGTCTACATCGCAAGTAGTGATCATATTCTTAAAATCTGAGATCAGGAGTAGACATGCTTAGAAATATTTTAGATTGTAGATAATTTACAACCTGTTAAACAAAAGTCTAGTTATACTAAAATACATATTTGTAAATTATAGAAGCTATTTTCATTGCAACAACGCAATGAATTAAAATAATTTGTACAAATGGTCAGAATCAAAAATGTCCAAAATGTAACTCAGAGCGTGATAATTGGTAGTTTGTAGATGACAAGGCAAGCAAAATTGTTAACGCATTGCAGTTGTATAGCTGAGCTGCCAATTTAATGTCATGTAAATACCGAAATGTTTATTTTAGTCTTGGTGAAATTTCCCTAGAACGTTTTATGTAGTGAAGGGTTATTTTGGCTATAATACATAATGGGAATAGTCTGGGTAGGAAATTGGACAAATTTTTTGCGCTTTTCCAATACTTTAATGTGTAGAACGCTGGTTTATATATAATATCTATTTTTCAAATTTTGATTTCATGACTTACATCATTTTATAATACTTTAGTAATAATTTATTATATTAGGTTAAAATATTAATAATCACAATTGATTGATCCTATGTCAGTCTACTGCATAGAATCAATGACCAGACTGTAATTAATGTTTGCAGTGCAACATCACGACAAAATACTTTTCTGCCGTTGAATGAAAAAATGTCACGTCGTGGATAATTGTTGCATTTGCAAATTTTACATGATGATTCCTATACTTTATATTTTTAGAAAATGTATATTATTTTTAGTCTTTTTTCCATATAGTACATTACATTACATTACATTATTTACTTAATTTCATTTACATACTCTCTTCTTACGTATGGCTCAAGAGAGAGAGAGAGAATACTTATAAAAAGTTCTCTGTGTATGAATCCTCTTGTTGTTATTTATGTGAATGTATGTGTCCAGAATGAGTTTCGCTAGTAATTTATGCTATTGTGTAAAGTGTGTGGTTCCAAAGTGTGGAACTACTTAAAGTAGTTTTGATGAGAGACTTTTTTATGTTATACAATGTGTATAATGTAGAACAAACAGAACTGTCTTTTTTAAATAATCCATAAGTTCCGTATGTATGAACTGCCTTTTTAAAAAAATATTACACAAGTGTTATACTTGTGGGTGTTCTTATTGTAAAGAACAGTAAATAATTGTTCTTCCTATATAACTTTCAAATTTCTATTTCCTCACATGTGTGTATAATACCAGGGGAATTACTCCTTTTACTATGTATATATGTATGGAAATTTGTGAACCACCGACATCACCATCTTTACAACTGGACAATATAGTGTGGGGATTTTGTTGATTTTAACTTCATCCATATTTCCAGAATATGAGCTAATGTACAGTTTACTGTCATCAAAGACCCCCAAGTATTTGTCTAGTCAAATACTATTGTGAACGTCTGAACAATAATTAGTATAGTCTTTAGACATCCAGTTAGTCAAATATTGTCATGAGTGATCAAAACGATAGTATTTCACAGATAATCAATAATTGGGGGTTTTTATTATCTACACAGATCAATTTAGACTTTGTAAATCACTAGATTAAAGTTAAAACAATCAAAATCTTTATAAATTGATTCTGTGGAGATATCAGCCTTTTATAAATGTCGCTACCGAAAATATGCGACAAAACACTCAAATTACTGAAATAAAAAAGCTCAATTGTCAAACATATGTGTTATTCAAAATCCTGTCCAAACGTCATCTTCGATCATTGTAGGATTCTTTCTACTTATTCTCTTTACTCTGTCGCACTTATCCATCCCTTATCATTTCGATATTTGAAATTTAATAGAAATTCTTGGATAAGATATCCAAAATATGGGAAATTTTTTCCATTCGTGGAAATAGGCTTAAAATTAGTATAAAAACGCGAAAAAAATATTAATAATGACAATTCTTTACCAAAAAAGACCTGGAACATTGACTTGTTGCTGACATCCTGGGAACATAAAATTGACTGCTCACTTCACTACTCAGCAGGAATGTGTGTGGGTGGCTTCACTTCCTCCTTCACTTTATTCTTTTTGGACGTTTTCTTCTTACTCTTTTTTTCTGGCATGAAGGAATCCAGGTACTCTGTTGCCTTTCTTTTCTGACCTGAAAAGAAAATAGGGGATACTCGAAATTAAGAGTTGGTAACAAGGATCATGTATAAGAGCTGAACGTTGAGAAGACAATGTCAAACAAATACCTTACATAATTTCAACGTCCGGGCAGTCAGATGATGCAGAAATGTTGTTGACAAATTTTGATTGACGCTTTTGCTTTTCATCCTCGAGAGCTGCATTAGCAGCTTCAAGAAAAACTACACACCTTGTTTGCATATACATATGCAATAGTTCTTCACTACTAAATATGCCATCCCAATCATCTGCCATTGTTATTAAGGAATGATTTAAATTAACTTTTAATTATGAAAAAATGTGTGGTCCGAAAACGTTCTTTTGCCTCCTCTGATTATGAAATCCAGCAAGGATGGCAAGAGAACTTCAAATTTGATGCTATGGTGTAAAACTTCATTGTGAAACACAAAGAATGGTGTACTATACACTGTGTAATAAATTACATCTGTAGTGCAGTCAGCACATAGAAGTGAAAGGGTATTTAATTCAATAAATATTACTTTACAAAATCAAAATATACTAGCACAATTATTTTCATATTAAATGTATCATATTTCTGGGTATGGAAATTATTGGAAATGCTGTGAGCAATGATATAAACCAGGCGGATTTATTACATATGTGCCTATAGCATATGTCTCAATGGTAGAATATTTTTTTGCTTTGTTTTTACTCTTCTTCTCTTATTAAGTGTACATACAATATGTACTAGGAGTTGGAGAGGGTTGAAGGAGAGGAATACATACTTGCGGGTCGGGGAAATCTGTGAGAACTTAGCTATATGTACAAAAGCTTGAGATCAGATAAACCTGTGTCTTGCATTGAACATGGACGTGTAGGTACTACTAGGTACTTACCAATTGAAAGCACTTCTCTTCACTACAACCAAATGGAGTGTGTACTGTGTGTGTGGACCCTCCATGGAAATCCAATATGTACAACAACAGTTTTTTATGTATCATGTTTTTTTTCATTCTAGATGTGTAAAGGTAAGTACAGAGAGAGGAGGAGGAATAATAGCCAGGCTATTATAGCCCCTGGTTCTGGCATATCTATACACTCATGAAAAATATCCGTTGGAGTGCCGTTTCCACTATTCTACACAACATGGGTATACTTATGTATGTAGCTCTTATGGTTTGGCTGCTACGGTTTCCGTTTGTCAACGTTCCGTTCTTTCTCTCTTCACACCTGTCGCTCTTCAGTAATACTTACTTATTTACCATCATATGAAGCTTTACATGCTACGCTCTACATATCTTCCTTCACCTAGTAAATGTAGTCTCTCCATCATCCTTGTCATCGTATTTGTGCAGTACACTTTGTATGCAGTACACACTTATAATGGCTGTTTTGAGATTTTTTTCAAAAATCCTCTGATTGGTGCTCTTGATAAAACCGTCTCTTTCACCCTATACTCTCTTGTATCCCCAAAGACAGGTAGTTCATTTAAAAATCTAAACTCAGAATTGTGTTGGTACACCAACAGAGTACTAATATCCTTATATTCTGAGGGTGTACACACACACACACACATTTCCTATGTTTTTAAAGCATCTTTCTCACTTCTAACGAAAGCCTTTACATATTTACTTGGGGGGCATATCAACAAGTAGAAAAGTCTTTTGATATGCACTGTGTATTATTATTACATACTGTATGTACGACACGGTATAGTCAAGTGGAGGTGAGTGCATCAACTTCTCTCTCTCCCCCCAAAGTTTTTTTTACTATTTATTTTTATTATTACCTGCAGTTCAGTTGTACAATTACACACAGATTAGATTCACGGTATTTGGATTTGCATAGGATTGCATGCATCGTTTTGGACAAAAAGTGTTCTCTCTCTCTCTCCGCTCGGCTGCATAAAGTTTAATTGAACTGTTTCAGTTTTTTTGAATTTTACAAAACAAACTGAAGAAGGAAGTGGAATTTTTTTACAAAAAAATATCCTCTTGTTGTAAAGTGTCCCCACGCAAACACGAACACTGAATATTTCTATTCAAAGTGAATTAATTATATGTGACGTAAGTACTCACCTGAAACTTGTGTGTGTTTGTCCATATTTTATTTTATCTGTCATAAATTTTGGGTGACTGTATTTTTGACATTTTATATTCAAAAGTTTTTGGGTGAGACGAGTTGTTGTTAATGTATCTTTGTAATATTGAATATCTTTGATTTATTCTTTTGGATCAAAGGTTTAATGGTGCTCATCTAAGTGCTGATATTTTCATTTTGTTTTTTATTTTGAAATTTCAGATCTTAATGGCCTCCAGGGTTTTTTCCAGTCTAAATTCTTGAAAAGTCATTTCAAAATGTGTACTGCTGTGACTTTATGTGAGTGTAATATGGCTAATTATTATTTTGTTGAATATCAAATAATTTATGAGTTAGTGAGTGTCAGTGACACTAAATTGAGTTAAAGTATGTCTTGTTATTTTTATTAAGCTGGTTGTAAATATTATTACTACACCAAGTATTGTCTTCAAATCTAAACAAAATGTTGTTTTATTAGGATTTATTAATAGAAAGGAAGTTTACTATCATATGTAAAATGAAAATGAATAGCTTGTTTAATTGTGTTAGATTATGTTGCGATTTAGCTATGAATCGTTAAACGACATGTAACAGACAAATGAATTGTGATTCACAGATTTCGATAGTCTCTCTGTCATAAGTATTTTACATACTAGAATCTAATAACTAGATACACATAAGCACGTCCGTTTTGTTTTTTTTATTGAAAGGATGAAATATTTATTTGGTTGGTTGACCTCAAACAACAGACACAATCTACCTAATCTGGAATCGTTTCTAAAGTAAATAAATAAAATCTCTCTTTGTTGATAGATCACTGGATGTATCCGAATACTTAAAAACATAATGGGACCAACTGTACACCTTTTGGTATAATGGGCCATGGGTTTGTGCAGCAAACGGAGAGTGTACTGGCTGTTTTTGGCTGTAACGATTTTGCAAATTGTAAGTTAAAAATTTTTTTGCACATTTACAAAAGATATGCCATTCAAAGTCGGTATCACACTAGGTTAAAACTGTTTCTCATTAATGTATTTAAACTTTTCCAGGTTACAACAGGAGCACGTCAAGTAAGATTTCGCTATTTTCTTTCTCCATTCCTTTTTTTGTTATTTTGTCAACTCAAATATATAATGAAAATACTTTAACAATCATATTATATTTTTAGGTATTCGATTTTATGGGCCCACTTTGGTCTTTGATATTCACAAATTTTCTCAATATTGTGTTCGCAATTTTTGGCTTTTTTGGAGGTTA
Organism: Pygmarrhopalites habei; assembly: GCA_009870185.1. NCBI lineage: Eukaryota > Metazoa > Arthropoda > Collembola > Symphypleona > Arrhopalitidae > Pygmarrhopalites > Pygmarrhopalites habei. The sequence continues at coordinate 101,246 of WJFB01000111.1, forward strand.
CACGAGACGAAGACATTATTTGATCAGTGTAAGAATTATTACTAAACGCTAATCAGTTGTGTTATTTTTTAAATACACTGTACAATGATTTCACATTGTTTTCACTGTGTTTATTTTTCAGTATATCGTCTGGTCCATAGCATGGTCAGCATGGAATCTTCTAATAGGTATTATAACCACTCAAACGTAATTTATTTGTGTCAATTTTTCGTTAATCTGAACATGATTCATTGCATAGTGTGCCTTTATATTCCCGTGCATGCCATGCAACCGTACAAATCAACCATTCTGAGCTTGGGAACAGGTAATGCTCATGAAATTACAATATCGTATATACCACTTATTTGTCTTATTAGTTCAATTTTCAAGCAAATAATTATTCTAAAGGCTTCTCGTGGTGGGAGACGAGGGCACCAGGATGTCAACCGGATTGGACAAGTGAAACCCAACTAAAGGTCACGGGTTGTTCGTAAGTAAAATACTTATTAAAATAGTTATGAATATACAACAGTGGCAAATACAGTTGTATTTCACATAACTTTTCATTTAAAATTTACAGCTTCGACCCTAGAATAGTTGAGTGCCTTCAAGCAGGAGTTCAAGTGTATTTAGCAGTCGTTGGACTAGTATCGGCTATGGCTGTAATAATTTGTCCCTATCATAGTGAGGATGATAAGGACAATTCTTCAAAAAATGGTGATACAGCAAGCAAAGTGGGTTCCTTTTATTCTCTGTCCCGTGGGGGCACACTCGGTAGTAGTAGGACTCGACAAAGGGCAGCTCTAAATTTGCCTGGAGCCAGCTCTAGTGCAAATAATAATAATACTATTAATGACGGGCACAATAGTGGTGAAAATAGTGCTAATAATGGTGGTGTTGGAGGAACAATTGATGATCGACTGAGACCTATGACCCCAAGACGTGTCAAGAGACGTTCAGCTCGGAGCATCCAGTCACAAAAATTTGGACCACAAGTTCTTCCGTCTGATAGTGGGAGAGGTAGTGCTGGGCCAAGTGGCAGTGGGCAAAGTGCACGAAATTCTCTTCGTAGTAATTCCAGCTCAAATAGACATCGATCAAGTAATAGAAATTCCAAAAGAAAAGCAAATCATTTCGTTTCTCCTGTCAATCGGCTCATGCAGCAACAAGTTGACTCTGAAACTTCACATGATGATCATCCACAATCAAGTCGTTATCCTATGATGTCAAAATTTCCTATGAGAGATCAGGTTCATAACTCTCTCTCTCTTTTTATGTTAAATGATCCCTATATGGCGATCTTTATATAGTACCACCACTTATTTTATTTAATTAAAATGTTTCCTTCCTTCTTTAGGGTCATATAAATCCAGTATACTTGGGACCAAATAGTCCAAGGTAAAAAATTTACTACTAAGCTCCTCAGCCAGTGTTATTGTGGAAAATACTCACATGTCCTATATTCTTCTTGTTCTAGGAATCCTCCACCCCCTCCGAGACCCCCTTCAGCTAGGTCATCATATTCTAATTACCACCCAGCTCGTCTTCCACCAATGGGTCACCAAATGAGCCCAACGATGAACCCTAACGTTTTCAATTTAAATCAAAATATTTTTACCAATCCAGCATTTGATAATTCCACAGAGTACAATAATTCCCAACTATCCAATAATACTAATAATACTTTCTACGAAGATGAAATTCAGTTCAATCCAGGGCACAATCATCACAATCATGTTCCACCTCCGTCCAATCCTACTATCACTCGTCCCAATTCTAATTTTCATCACTATCATCAAAATAATTTGATGAAAGGAGAAACCCGTCCAGGAAATATTCTACCTGCAGCTGATGTACCATCTACTTCTACTACTTTTACGTACCCGTTAGCTCATTCACCAGTATCTCAAGTAAGTACTTGTGTAAGACTATGTGAAAGAATTTCACTGTAGTGTTGCCACATACTACGGATTTGTTTTTCATTTTCTAATAATTCTTCTTTTTGGAAATTTCATCAGGAGTCATTCCCAATGTGGGCGGCAGGTATTTACTCATTTTTTACAATCAACCTTAATTTAATTAATTTCTGTGAAAGGAATAAAATAAATAAATGTTATAACTTGTCATTTTTCAGTGGCCCAAGCTCAAGTGCCTACAAACACAAACATTCAGCAGCAACAACAACCACAAAAGTATAATCCATTGAATTCCATCCATCCAACGACTCGTCTTTATAGTCGACAACAACCAATCAATTCCGAGACGGTGATTTAAATTATGCATAATCTAATTTATTTATTGTTGACTTGATAATTTTTTATTTATTTATTTAATG